>CAUYLG010053738.1:0-63466 GCA_963573385.1 Cacajao melanocephalus | reverse complement strand
TCAAAACCATAATTCTCAGCAAACTGACACAAGAACAGAAAAACAAACACTGCATGTTCTCTCACTCATAGGTGGGTGTTGAACAATGAGAACACATGGACACAGGGAGGGGAGCATCACACACTAGGGTCTGTTGCGGGGCAATAGGGGAAGAACAGTGGGAGGTAGGGAGGTTAGAGAAGGATAATGGGGAGAAATGCCAGCTATAGGTAACGGGGGGAAGGAGGCAGCAAACTGCATTGCCATGTATGTACCTACGCAACAATCCTGCATGTTTTGCACATGTACCCCAGAACCCAAAGTGCAATTATATATATATTTGTTATGCACCTATAATGGATTTTGTGGATAGAAAAATTCATAACACATAAACATCATTGGAAAGGTAAAACTCTCTCTAATGCAATTGGTATGGTCAATGATAGAACCATTCACTGGGTATTATGAGATTATGGAGATCTTCCTAACATTAATCCATTAATCTTTGGTATAGGAAGGAGTTTTGTAGAAAATTTTCTTGAAGGAGATGATTTATGATTTTATACGTTCATTAAGTGATAAATAGGTGTTTTGCCAAACCAGAGAGAAAGAAGACAGTTTTGGTCAGGAATTGAAAAACTTTTTCTGTAAATGGCCAGAGAGTAAACATTTTAGGCTTTTCAGGTCATATGTGGTAGGTGTCTGTTGCATATTCTTTGTGTTTTACAGATTTTTAAGACGTAAAATCATCCTTAGCTTAAGGGTTGTAAAATATAGGTTGTGGCCCAGATTTGATTTGTGGTCCATAGTTTTCTGACCGCTGGTCTGGGCAGAGAGAGCAGTAGCAAAAAGAGAGACATGTACTTACAACTGTATATAGTTTGGTCTTGACAGAGTGTGAGGTTTGAAGAAGGGTCATGATAGATAATCCCAGAGATTTAGATAGGGGATAGGCAGGGTGTCACATTGAGGAAGTTAGACCTACATCTGCAAGTATGAATTGCCACTGAAGGATTTAAATCAGTAGAATGATAAAATAACATTCGCATTTTAGAAAGATAGCTGTGTTGAGAATTTCCCTGAGGAGACAAAACTGAACTCAAAGAGACCAGTTAGAGAGCTGTTAGCAGTGGTCAAAAGGAGATAATGAAAGCCTGAAATAAGGCAGTGGTGAGAAGGATAGGCAAGAGAAGACTTTTTTGAAAAAAATCTCGAGATAACATAAGAAAGACTTGGTGATTGATTGACTGGAGTGCGGAAAGTAATCAATAATGACTCCTTGATGATTGATTGAGTGGGAAAAGTTGTCAATAATTATTCCCAGACATAATAGCATTGCTTTGACTGAGATTATAAATATTATGCAAACTCATTCATGTTGATGCTTTAGCAGGAACTGTGATGATTAAAAGGATCTCTACCATTTATTCCATAATTCCACTATCTGGGATCAGACAGCACTGCCACATCTTCTGACATGATGTGACCCTGTCACACCTGGTAGGATGTGGGAAGTCTGTTAGGCTGTCCCAGGTAAGGTATGGGGAAGTTTTGATGCTGTTCATCAAGTAGATTGACTGTGATAAACAATATCTCGCCCATGGAAGAATGCTCATTCAAAGTAAGGGATAAGGAACTCAATGTATAGTTTTATGGGAATTGTCCTAAAGGCCATACGTTTTTAAAACTGTCAGTTATTTTCGCTACTTTTGAATCAGGATGTCCAGAATTTTATAGATTTTGAACTTGCCCTCTGTAATGGGCTTGTGCCATCCATTATTGCCCAACATTTTGATATAGTTTCCCACATTGTGAGTAAAGTCGTCCCAAAATAGAATTCCCATAGTTCCTTCCTTTCTAGGGTGAAGGCGTGTCATGTAGTTTCCTCCTATCACACTCAACCTCTTGAGACTAGGTATGGAAGAGTGCAATGTGACCTGGGGACCCAGTGTGGCGAGATTAATATGCTATCACGTGAAGATTCTTATTTGGAGGAATAGCTGAGGCGATTTGGAGGGAATCAACAGAACTATTGATTTTATGTTGGAAAACAACAATAGCAGCTGTTGTTTTTATGTTGGACCTGTCCCATGGTGAGATGGACATCACTCTTTGCTGGGCAGCACCCAAGTTTACTTCTCGAGGCCTCCCAGAAAAGTTATATGTCTTAAAATCCCTTCAATTAGATTACATTTTGTGCTTTGCAACCAAAAATGTCAGTGGCTATACCCTGGGCTGCAACTACGTGATATTATATCTTTAAAAAAATTTCATGGGTAAAATTAGGAAAAACGTCTAAAAAGTAGATGGATGATGTTGAAAAATACATTGAGAAACACTGTCATCAACTAAATGGGTGACAGATCACGTCACAGATATGACAGCAGCCAGTATGGGCTACAGTGGTCAACTAGGGGAGAAGGGAAAACAAATCACTGTGCCTTTAAAATGTTGAGAGTGGTCTGGGTGCTGTGGCTCATGCCTGTAATCCCAACACTTTGGGAGGCTGAGATGGGTGGATGACTTGAGGTCAGGAGTTTGAGACTAGCCTGGCTGATATGGCAAAAGCCCATGTCTTCTAAAAATACAAAAATTAGCTGGGCTTGGTGGCACAGGCCTGTAATTCCAGCTACTTGGGTGAATGAGGCCTGAGGACCACTTGAACCTAGGGGCAGAGGTTGCAGTGAAACAAGATCATATCACTGCATCACTGCACTCCAGCCTGGGTAACTCTATCTAAAAAAAAAAAAAAAGGTAAGAGTGAAGGCCATGGGAGCATTCATTTTAGCAAAAAAAATGAATAAAATATTTGATAAAACAGTTCTACCTGGAGCTGTTTCTATATGGCAGCAGTCACAGGTTATTTAGACATAACACTGCTAGGGATAATTCTTTTAGGTCAACCAGTCTGGAGGTACAGTTAAAATAATCAGATCCTGTTTCTACATGCAGAGCCTTTCTGGAGTTAGACAGGGGTTACCATGCCACTTGTTCGTCACTTTGGCTGGGGTTTCATGCTCAGCATGGGTGATCTCCAGCTCATTTACTTGTTTTAATGGAAATTTTGTTTGAGCGCAGTAGAAACAGAGAACTGAAATATATTCTTTAATTCTGCAAATAAAATTTCAACATTTAATGAACGTTATCCTAATCACTTTACGTGCAATTTAGTATTTAATTCTCACAACATGAATTATTTTATTTAATCATTCCCACAGGTCTATTGAGTAGATCTTATTATATGAATATAACATCATAATGATATTAGGACTCAGAGCGTTTAAGTAACTTGTTCAAGATCGCACCACCAAAAAGCAACAGGGCTGGATTCCACGTGACTAGTGGTCACTGAAGTCACTAGTAACATGGACAACTTTCTTAACCTCCTTAAGCTTCTATAAAATAGGAATAATATTAACACTTCTCAGAGTTTTTCATGAATAAATGTGTTAATCTTTGTAAAACACTGAGAACTTTGCCTGCATCATTAAATATTCAGAAAATGTTAGCTGTTATTAGTTTGTCCAGGATCTTCTCTCTCTCTCTTTTTTAAACATTAGGATAGGCAGAAGTCTGAATCAGGGTGCTGGATAGTAATTTTGGTATTGTAGTAAACTTCCCAGGTAAGTCAATGGGCATTTCTTTGGCAGTCAGGAGAGAGGAGAAGAGACGGACTTAAGAATATTGGAGGTAGCTTTCAGGAACTGGTGATAGTTTATTTTTGTTTTGTTTTAAAGAAAGCCTTGTTGAGGCTCTTTTAGTCTCCTACATGGCTTGGATTGTATCTCTAAAGCCTCCTCCTCTTTGGGTTTCCGTGGCCTGCATATGTGTAAAATCTGACCCCTAAATTGGAAATTGGGTTGTGAATTAAACACACAAGAGAGAAGGTCACAGGGACAGCCACCAGGTGATGAGGCAGATTGTAGTTCTGGACAGGTAGCCAGCATGTTGCCGTTAGTTTGAGGAGAGTCTGGGGGCAGGCAGAGTGAAGTGATTATCTACCACCATGCAGCTGTTAAGGGAGGAGGGAGAGTATGCAGTGTTAGGAGAGAAGGCAGCAGAGATAAGCTTTGGGCCAGCAGATCAGAGAGCTTCCACTACAGACAGGCAGGGCAGAGTCTGCACAGCTCTTTGTGCAGCATCAAAGGATGCTGTACTGTCAGACTCAGTGGTCACACAGACCCAAGTATAACTGGATGGCTTTGCCCCTTAGGAGAACAGTGTTTGACTTGGAAATCTCTCACTCATGTCTGTATCTGACTCAGAGACGTGTCTGCCAAGAAGACAAAGGGTATACAGTAACTGATGAACAATTTTAGGCATTTGGAGGAAAAGACAGCGAGCCTGAGCTTGTGCCTTATAGGAAGGGCTCTCTGTTCACTCTCAGATGGTTTGCATTCTGTAACTAGATTTGGACAGAGTTTCTATTGGATCAGAACAGATGTCTTAAAAGAACCGAGGTACTACTATTCAAGGATGTGGGGAAGAAGCCAGCAGACAGTGTAGCGGAACCTGTGTTCAGATGCCATGCACTAGTTCTGTTATCCTTGGCAAGTCACTGAAATCTACTGAATCTTACTGGGCATAGTGACATGTGCCTGTAATTCCAGCTACTTGGGAGGCTGAGGTGGGAGGATTGCTTGAGCCTGGAAAGTTGAGGCTGTAGTGAGCTGTGATCATACCAGTGCACTCCACCCTAGGTGAAAGAGCAAGACCCTGTCTCTTAAAAGAAATTTCCTGAGACTTGGTTTTTTTAATCTCTAAAATGGGAATGATAATAATAGCCAACGTGTTCAACACTGTGTGCCATACACTCATTTACTCTTCATAGCTACTCTATTATTATCATCCTCATTTTCCTGGAAAGGAAACTGAGGAACAGAATGAAAGAGTAACCTGCCCAAGATTCCACAACTCCTTGGCAGTGAAAAAGATCTAAACATAGGCAGAGAGGGTTTCTATGCTCTCAACTTTTCCCCTGTCCTGCCTCTCTAAACCTGGCACAGAGAAGCATTCAGTAAATGGTAGTTCTGGGAGTGGGATGGGGAGACAGTGTCGAGAGTTCTCATCTTTGTAACTGCACTAAACAAGAAAAGAATAAAGTTGACTTACAATTGGCTCTATTTATGAAACTAACTGGAGGTGGATAAATAGTATAGATTCTCTTCCATTTCTAACTTATGTCTATAGATAGACAATTCCAGAATGACTTTTAAAAGATTTTAGTACTTTTTGGCTTCTTAAACTTAAATCTGAAATCAAATACCTTCAAATTAGTGCTTTGAAAAGTAAACATACACAGTGTATATGTGTGAGTGTGTGTGCACATACTATTCAATATCTTGTAGCTTACTCTGCTTGAGAGCTATTGTTTTCATACCTACTTTGATCAGGCTGGTACTTCACAGATAAGCTGCAAAAAGGGTGTTTTTAGGAAATTCTATGATTACTTTTTAGTGTATGAAATTGTGTTTGATTTTGTTGAAATGTCTGAGTACATTGACCTAGCAAAGAAGGGAAATAATAGACAAGCCAAATTCTGCAAGTAGACAGTTATTCATATTTGAATTAACAGATGAAAGAATGATAAAAAGGAACTCTATAATTCATTTTTTCTTTTTCATTTACAATATAACACTAACTTTCCAAACTAGATTTTCAGAACAGTCTGTGGGTTTTTTTTTTTATTATTAACCGATGGAAGGGTTTAGATACCCCTTTTAAAGAAGGAGCAGATGATAAAAAGAAAAGGAAATGGAAATCATCTTAAATATTTGTGCCATTCTTAGCTTACACTTCTTATGTAGACATAAGGTAATAACTTTGCTAAACTTCCTGACCAAACAGCCTATCAAGTTTCCTGAAAGTGTTTGAAATAATAGCATTTGTATTTATGGGGTCTTATATATTACATAATAAAAATATATAATATATTTTTATATATTTACTTATAATTATATGTATATATTATATAACATAATATATAAATATATATACATTTATTATACATATTTTATATATATATATATATTTTTTTTTGAGGCAGAGTTTTGCTCTCGTTGCCTGGGCTGGAGTGCAGTGGCGCAGTCTTGGCTCACTGCAATCTCTACTTCCTGGGTTCAAGCGATTCTCCTGCCTCAGCCTCCCGAGTAGCTGGGATTACAGGCATGCACCACCAAACTTGGCTAATTTAATTTTTTTTGTAGAGATGGGGTTTCTCCATATTGGTCAGGCTTGTCTCCAACACCTGATCTCAAGTGATGTCAGGCTCCCAAAGTGCTGGGATTACAGGCATGAGACACTGCGCTCAACCAGGGTTATATTTTTCACATTGAAAAGAATCATAATTTTAATATACTTGCCCTTTGTTTGGTAATACCCTATCCAGAGATGTCTTAGTTCTTGAAACCCATGAAAAATAGACCATGGCGTGTTATATTCGCCTTAACACTAATCATGGCAAATTATAAACTAAACAGATTTGAGTAATACACATCTTTCATCTATGAAATCTAGAATTGACCCAACATGAATGTGTAATTTTTCAGTAGGTTGGCTATTTTTGTTAATAAAATCTTCGATGTGTTTCTTGGAAGTGAGTAGGCTACATTTTTATGAGCATATGTACATTTTATTGTAGAGAATGGGGATCATAGAACTTCTAGTTATAGTTCTGACGACCCAAAGTGTGCACATTAAAAGCACAGAAAAGTATTCCTGGGAGAAAATGGGGTTCACACAAGGTTTAGTCACAAACCTAAAATAACTGAAGACTTGTCAAGGAAAATGACATCCTGGAAGGCACAGAAATGTATGTCACTGTCTTAAAAGAGATTGTGGGGGCAACTTTAAAATAATTGAAGATATTGTGAGTCAAATCTTGCTGAAGTATAATGTAGATAAAGGAAACTCTGCTATTGATTCCTATCCTTCAACCACAGCTTTGATAAAGAAGACAAATATTTAATATTTGTTATCTAGATACACATGATTTATATAACAGTGAATTTAAAACATCCATGCTTTATCAAAGGAATAATGGCTTTAGAGAGTTATATTGATTGTTGACACAGAAATTACAACAAAGTTATGATTATTACGTTTTTAGATGTTTGTACACAATATGCAAAAGAAAAACATTTTATAACATAGTTGCTTTAAGGTCTTGCTAAAAATTATAAAGCTGTCAATTTTGTAGAACTTCAGAGTTTGAAGGATAAACTCCACTTTCTTTGCCCAAAGCTACATCAGAAGAGCCACATTTGACGTGCTTACTTTCTCTCAATTCTCTTGAAAAAGTATAGTATCTTTCTCTGGGGAAGAAATTCCATATGAACACTTTTTTGCATGACAGTTTACATAAAACCACAACAATGGAAATAAAATCATTATTATAAGTACACTATACACACATATACTTTAGATGTACATATCTCCTTGAGAAATTGTAGTTAAATTATTATGTTCTAGATTCTGTTTTCCCTTTTCCAAATAATATTAAAAATCCAATGTGGATCCTATTCAGGATGCTGCAAAGAAAGCAGCACATAAATTTAAATTTATTATCAAATTCAAAATTTTGTCCCAAGAATGGTTTCCAAATCACATTTATTAATTAGGTGATATATGGGTTTCATGATACAAAGGCATTAAAAAGATAACCATGGATGCAGTAAATTGTGTTTCATAGAACATGAGAAGCTGATTCTGAGTGCTCTGATTCTTCTAGTTCTCAGTTTATATATATGCACCCTTGCTCATTATGTCTGCCTTTATGTAATGTCCTCCCAACTTTCTTCTATCCATTTAAATTGTACTCAGAGTTTATAATGAAGACCCCCAAATAGAAGGGGTCTTAGTGATCATGGTCAGCATTTTACAGATGTCAGAATAAAGTTTAAGAGGGGTGCCCTGACAGAGGTCATACAGTAGTGTGTGGCAGAACTGAGGGAACCATCTCTGGATTATACTCTGCTGCTTTGTATAAATAAAAACAAATATGAGAAAATTAGCTTTTTCTTTAAGACTCAGTTTCAGTCTCACACTGCAGTAGGAGCCATTGCTGCCTAAGGGCACTGGCTAGAATCCAGGCTACTTTGTACACTTGCTAAATGAACACAAACAAGTTCCATCTCCATATATTGGTCTATTCTCACACTGCTATAAAGAACTACATTAGACTGGGTAATTTATAAAGAAAATAGGTTTAATCGGCTCATGGTTCTACAAGCTATACAGGCTTCTCCTTCTGGGGAGGCTTTGGGAAACATAGTCATGGTAGATGGTGAAGAGGAAGCAAGTATGTATTCACATGGCCAGCAGGAGAGAGAGAGAGAGAGAGAGAGAGAGAGCGAAGTCTCATGAGAACTC
The DNA here is from genome assembly GCA_963573385.1 of Cacajao melanocephalus. Lineage (NCBI taxonomy): Eukaryota > Metazoa > Chordata > Mammalia > Primates > Pitheciidae > Cacajao > Cacajao melanocephalus. The sequence goes on along the minus strand of CAUYLG010053738.1, from coordinate 55,117 downwards.
ACTCACTATCACTAGAACAGCAAGGGGGAACTCTGCCTCAATGATACAGTCACCGCCCACCAAGTTTGTCCCCCAACACTGGGGATTATAATTCAACATGAAATTTGGGTGGGGACACAGTACCAAACATATCACTCCATTTTCTCAATGTCTTAATTAGTAAAATGGAGAACATGACACTCCTACCTCATAGGGTTACCTTTATTTAAGGCCTTTAAGACCTCAAAGGCCTTAAATAAGTTAATATTTATGAAGCATTTAGAGTAGTGCCAGGTCATGGTAAGTGCCTAATAAGCATTAGTTGTCATTATTATAATTGTCCTTATTAATAACTTTTCACTCTTGTTTTGTGTTTTTTATCAATACCACCCAAGTAGCACTTACTCCTTTTCTAGCTGCTTTATTTAAGATGTTATTTTATTCCAATTTTCTCTACCCAGCTCAAGTCATACCAGAGCAAGGACTATGTCCTCTGTTTCTTTTATGTACCTCCAGAGCCTAACACAATGTTTGATGCAAAATAGGAATTCTGTAAGTAATTTTCTTCCTGCTGGTTGATTTTAGATAAATAGATTTCTAATAGTTGCAGCTCTGGCCAGTGTTCACATGTTCTCAAAGAAAATGCCAGTTACAATGTGTAGCTATATAATATTCCAGTGTTCTATGTTAAAAAAGCAAAGACCAATGTACCATCATAGTGTTTGAAGTTGCATAGAAAGGTCCAGAAAATCCATGTTTGGGATGGTTTTAGGATTAGTGAGTAATAGGATAGGTTATTTTGTGTTACTACCAGAGACATTAGGTAAGATATTATTGTCTGTCTTCAAACTGTACATTGATACCATAATGATATGAATAGTATTACTCTAAGCCCTGAATTCTACACATTTTACTAAGGCACGTTTTTATTGTAAATTCTTGGCTAGACATCAGAATTGCTTGGTGAGCTTTTAAAAATCTCAATACTCACACCATACTTCAAAACAGTTAACTCAGAATCTCTGGGTAACTGTTCATTAAATCTGTCCTCATGGTGCCACTAGGCAGCCAACTTGGAGAACTGCTATGCTAAAATGTTAGATTGCAAGAATATCATTCTATGGCATATTCACCAAAGGTAGCGTGTTATAAAAAAATTTATAAGTTTTATAAGGGTAGCATCTTATAAAATTATGTCAAGTAATGCGTCGCATAGACATTGACTCATTTTCAAAGAGGGGTTTTGAGGAACCAGGAGGCATTTGACCATGAGTCCTGTTACTAAGGCTTTGTAACACTGAAACCTTATTTTGTTTGATTTGTTCCCCTTCCCACAGGACTGTGGCTAGGACTTGGATTTCCGTTTTTGGCCAGGCAGACTCCTGCAGACTTGTCGTTTTCCATACCCTGGATCCCTGCTTTATGCCTGACCAGAGGGGAGTGGCAGTTCCTGAGTCACACTATTGAGTCTCTTTGGGCACTCTGTAATTTTCCTGGGACTCTTTTTTTCTCCCTAACCTTGTGATTTCTCTGGCTTGGTGATTTTTGTCTCAGGATTCAGCTTAAAAATGTAGAGTCTTGCATGAGGAAAAGGACATCATTTGGATATGTCAAAATGTAGATTTGTTTTTCTATACTTTAGACCAGTTATGACTTATTCTGAACAACTTTATACTGTAGAATATTCTATTTCATTTAGTTAATGTGAAATATGTGTTATAATTTCTGTTCTTTTTTTTCGTTTAGCTCCTGAATAATTTGTATTATAAATTGTATGTATTCAGAAATTATTTCTTTTTTGCAATCTTTACCCTTTCTCTATATTCAGAAGACATTTATTGAGGATCTGTGATATGTCAGACACTGTGGCAGGCGCTTGGGATCTAAAGATTAAAAGCAGTGTCCCTCATGGACTACTTGGGGAGATGGTCAAGAGCTGTGATAAAGGGATGTATGAACTGCTGTGATATCACAGAGGGAGGACGCTTATCCAAACATGGGGCAAGAGCAGTGAGGGAGGGAGGGGCAGTGAGGGAGATCTTTGAGGACTGGGCCATGTCAGATTGTCTTTGTATCATTAGGCCTAGCATAGTAAGTGACTTCTCTCAATGTTTGGTGTTAAACAGAGGCTACATTGAGCCTTGCCTAGAAGAGCACATAGAAATTAGCCTAGTAGAGAACAAGGATGGGTGGGAAGAGAGCAGAAGTCTGGCGCCTGCTGTGTTGAAAGCAGACCGTATGCTTAGAGGTGTGAATGAGGGTGGCTCAGCCACTAGTGCTTGAGAGTGATGGCATTGCTGGTTTACAAAGGATGGTAAGTCTGTACAGGGAGAGCAGATGGGGGTCAGATTGTCCCAAACCTTCTAATTGATGCTAAGAAGTTTGTATTTCTCTGGAATCTGATGGGAGCCATTTAAGGAGGTTGCACAGGGATTGACATGATCATGTATGCCTTTCAGAGAAATCATTTTGGTAGAACAAAGGAGTGAGACACGGGACAGAGAAACCTGTGCAGAGTAATAGTGAGATGCCAGGGGAAGAATGATGGGAATCTAGAACGATTTAGGAAAATAAAGTCAAATCCTTACTTTGTACCACACAGCAAAATAACATTCAGAAACATTAAAGATGTCAATATGAAAATAAAATAGTAGAAAGAAAACATAGGAGAATATTTTTAAATCTTGGGGATTGAGGAGTCCTTTCAAAGAAAAGCAAGAGACCAAAGGCCAAAATATAACCAAAATAAATGTGTGACTATGTGTATTAGATGCTAGAGGGATGTGGATTAGTAGACCTGATTTGTGCTTTTAAGGAGCTTAGGAAGTAAAGAAAGTTAAGAAACAGAACATTCCAAATGCCTTGCGCTAAGTGCTATGTTGGAGTTAAATAAAAAATTCAGTGGAAACCTATAAAGCAGCTACCTGCGCTTGCTTGGAGGTGGACAAGAGAGGCTTGAAAAAGCAGAAAGTGAGCCAAATCTTCATGTAGGACCTGTCAGGTGGTTGAGACCAGTTGAAGAGAGAGAGCATTTTATAGAGAGGGTACAGCTTGTACAAAGATAGAGGAGGATTCATTTGGTATTTTTGGTGTGCATAGTGCAAGAAGATGGGCAAGACATCGGGGCAGGAAGTGCTGAAGCTGAGGTTAGAGAAGGCAGTGAGAGGCAAATTTTATCCTTAATTTATCCTATAGGCCAGTGCCATCAATAGAGCTTTCTGTGATGATGGACATGTTCTATTCTGTGCTGTCCAATGTGGTAGCCATGAACCACATGTGCTATTGAGCATATGGAATGTGGCTAGTGCAATTGAAGAACTGAATTTTTAATTGTATCGAATTTTAATTAATTTAAATTTAAATAACCACTATGGCTAGCAGCTACCATATTAGACAGTACAGCTATAAACAATATGGGGTTGGCTGGGTGCGGTGGCTCACGCCTATAATCCTAGCACTTTGGGAGGCCGAGGTGGGTGGGTCACTTGAGAAGATAGGAGTGGCCTAACCAGCCTGGCCAACATGGTGAAACCCTGTCTCTACTAAAAATACAAAAATATCAGCTGGCTGTGGTGTAAGGCACCTGTAATCTCAGCTACTTGGGAGGCTGAGGCAGGAGAATCACTTGAGCTGGGAGGCGGAGGTTGCAGGTTTCAGTGAGCCAAGATCGCACCATTGCACTCCAGCCTGGGTGACAGAGTGAGACTCCATCTTAAAAAAAAATGGTGTCATTGAGAGTTTTTTGAAGGGAAATATTAATAGTGTGAACAAATTTATATTTTAGAAAGATCACTCTGGTAGGTGGGAAGAAAATCAAGAGTTATGAGAGCCCACTGCTTTCAAATAGGGTACTAGGTGCTGTCACATATATTGGGCCATTTACTACTCACAGCAACTTTAAGGTATAGAAGACATGGTATCCATTTTATAGACAAGAAAACTGGATCTCAAAGAGAGTAAGTCATTTGTCCATTGTCATAAAGGCAGTAAATGAGAGAAATTTAAAATTTAACTTTCTGTTTTGGCAATGCTTTTAGTAATTTTTTAAATAATAAACATTTTTTAGAGAAGCTTTAGGTTCACAGTAAAACTGGATAGAAAGTACAGAGTTGCCATATGCCCACTATCCCTACACACAACAAAACCTCCCCTACTGTCAACATCCTGCCTCAGAATGTAGTACATTTGGTACAATCAATGAACCTACATCGACACAGATATTATTCAAAGTTTATAATAGGGTTTACTCATGGTATATACATTCTGTGAGTTTGAACAAATTTATAATGACACATATCCACCATTACAGTATCATACAGAGTAGTTTTGTTCCCTTAAGAATCCTCTGTGCTCTTACTGTTCATCCCACCTCCCTCTTTAACCCCTGGCAACCACTGATCTTTTTACTGTTTCCATAGTTTTGCCTTTTCCAGAATGTCATACCGTTGGAATGATGCACTATGTAGCCTTTTCAGATTGGCTTCTTTCACTTAGTAATATGCATATTAAGTTTCCTTTATGTCTTTGCATGGCTTCACAGATATTTCTTTGTAGTGCTGAATTAACATTCCATTGTCTAGATGTACCACATTATCCAGTCACCAACTGAAGGATGTCTTGGTTGCTCCCAAGTTTTGGCAGTTAGCAATAAAGCTGCTATAAACATCCATGTACAGGTTTTTGTCAGACATATGTTTTCAATTTACTTGGATAAGTACCAAGAAGTACAACTGCTACATCATATGGTAAAAATATGTCTAGTTTTGTAAAAATACTGCCAAACTCTCTTCCTAAGAGGCTGTACCATTTTATAGTCCCACCAGCAATGAATGAGAGTTTCTGTTGCTCTGCATCCTCACCAGCATTTGTTTTTAGTATTCCAGATTTGGGCCATTCTAATGTGTGTAGTGGTATCTCATTATTGTTTCAGTTTGCAGTTCACTAATGATACATGATGCTGAACATCTTTTCATATGATTATTTGTCATCTGTGTATCATTTTTGGTGAGGTATCTGTTTAGGTCTTTTGGCCGTTTGTTAACTAGGTTGGTTTTTTTAATTGTTGAGTTATTTATTACTATTTCAAATCTAGATACACCTAAGATAATCACCTTATTAAAAAAAGAGAAGCATCCTCTGATAGCTCAGCTTGGAGCTGAACTGTTCACAGCTAGGCCATTATGTTCTCATTTTGAACATAAGCAATTCATAGAACATCAACATTAGACAAGACCACTTTACAACTGTGATGTTATGAGGCAAAAACAAGACCACTTTGTAACATACGTGAACACAGATAAGACTAAGAAAATGATGCAAACCACAAAGATGACCAATATCCCCCTCCATGCAAATAGGACTGCTGTGGCTTTTCTGCCAATCACAGATTTAGCCTCACACCATTCCTCCTGCCTCTAAGATTAAAACAACAACAACAACAACAACAACAACAACAAACTAAGATACTCAGTGAAAAGATTACCTCTACTTTGTGATAGCCCCAAATGCAGAGGCAAAGGACCTTTTCTTTTAACTTCCTTAAAAGGACTGGGGAGTTTCCCAGGCAAACCTGATCACCTTGCCCTCTGAAATAACCTTACATAAGCCTAAATATTTTAACAAGCTTCTCCTGACATCGTTTTACTGAGATGCCTCCCATTTTCCCATGGCAGTTGGTCTTCCTGGCTGCAGACAATTCCAATAAACCTAACTTTGTTCAACTGCAGGTTGGTCCTGGTGGTTTTTGGTGATAGGCAAAGACCAATCAACAAAATCAAAGCAGAGCAAATACTATAGCAGTGATTCCAGCAGGTCACTCCTTTAACAATAATGTTTTAAATGAGTAATTTCCCTCTAGCAATAAAAAGTGAAAAATTACATAACTTACTGAGAAGCCAAACAGCATAGAGAATCTTAACATGAAGTAAAAATATTTAGAAAATACTGTGATGCCATGATAGGAAGGACTTTGTTTTGTTGTTGTCTTTGTAACAGCTCTCTTCCTTTCTTGCAGGAGTCATGTCTGACCACCAGTTTGGTAACCAGTTTATGTGCAGTGTGGTGGCCTCTCATGTGAGTCATCTGCCCACAACCAACCTCAGTTTCGTCTGGATTGCTCCACCTGCAGGCACAGGCTGTGTGAATTTCATGTAAGTACCCAAAGTGTCTGTAGTAGGTACAGAAGGCAGATACTTAGGACCTCTCATGGGGTTACATATAGAATAACTATTTAAATGTTTTATTTTGACAGGTTTAATCTTAATTAAAATCACTAATTTTGTTGTCAAAAAAGGTAAACACTTTTTTAAAAAGTAAATTTAGCAGTTTATTTTTGCATATTTATGTGTACCTCCAAAGGTTTACATTGGATTTTAGGTGACAAAAATACACAATAAAATAAAAGCAAGTGAATTTGGTGGGAAGGGAGGGTAGGGGACATGGGGAATAGGGAGAAATTGTTGAAAGGGTACCAAGTTTCAGTTAGAAGAAGTAAGTTTGGAGATCTGCACAGCATGGTGACTGTAACTAATAATAATATATTGCATTTTTCAAAATTGCTAAGAGATTTTAAACATTCACTCATAAAAAAATGATATGTGAGGTAATAGATATGTTAATTTGCTTGATTTAAGTCATCCCAAATGTAAACATACATGAAAACATCACATTGTGCTCCATAAATATATGAAATTGTCAATTTTTGAAAGACAAAAATAATTGAATAAATCATGGAAACTGGAAAATGAATGTTCAGAAAATATGGTGAAAATGGGTTACGAAGTGCTATAAGGCCCTATCTACCTTTTGGAAGAAGACCACAAATTTAGCTTTGAGCTTTCTGGCCATTAGCGCCAAGAGGAAAGTGGGATCAGTTAGGAGATTCCTGGTGGCCAGAAGTCAGGTACTCTATAGGACCCTAACAACTCTCCCAGGTGCTTTCATTTAGAGGAAACTAGAGGATGTTCTGAGCAGTGTTCTCAAAAGCATGCTTAGATAAACAGTACACTATGGTTCCAAGGCTGTGGCATGTGACATCTCTACCTCTACCTCTACCCCTACCCCACAGTCACCATGCCTCATCCTTCTTATTCACGGCTCCTTCCCCACCACCCCGCAGCATTTTTAAACTTCTTTTTCTTTTTTTTTTTTTTTGTTAAGATGGAGTTTCACTCTTGTTGCCCAGGCTGGGGTGCAATGGCACAATCTTGGCTTATCGCAACCTCTGCCTCCTGGGTTGAATCGATTCCCCTGCCTCAGTCTCCTTAGTAGCTGGGATTACAGGCATGAGCCACCACACCCAGCTGATTTTGTATTTTTAGTAGAGACAGAGTTTCTCCATGTTGGTCAGGCTGGTCTCGAATTCCTGACCTCAGGTGATCTGTTTACCTTGGCCTCCCAAAGTGATAGGATTACAGGCATGAGCCACTGTGCCCAGCCATTTTTAAACTTCTAATACATGATATCCTTCACTTATTTGGTTACACACATTGTTTCTCATTTGTCACTTTCTACTAAAATGCAAGCCCCTTGAAGGTATTTTTTTTTTCCACGATTTGTTGCAACTATCTGGAACGGTCCCTGGCACACAGTCAGCCCTCACTAACTATTTGTCAAATGGATGAATAAGCCAATGGTGTAAAGTCAAAGGCAATTCAGAAACAGCAGTTCTATTGGCAGTCAAGCAAAATAGAGCTGAAAGGCATCTCAAATGGTTTTCTCTTAAGACTTTCTGCTCAGACAACAAAATCTCGTAAAACCTACGTACTCTAAAATTTACCACTGCCTTTTCTTCCCTCTCAGTAACGAACAGTTCGGTGTCTGGGGTTTCTATGGGTCAGACATCACTGAAATATATAGTCTTTCTGCCTATCCTCTGAGTTACCCAAGCTGCCAACATCACATTCATCTCAGATAACTGATTGATATTTAAACCCACCATTTTCTCCATCAGAAAGTTTTTTTATATGTGAACCTTTTCCTTCCAGTATATTTTGCTAAGATGATTGCAGTAGCTTCCTAACTTGTCTGTCTGCTCACCTCTAGCCCATTTTTCCTTCAGTATATACTACATATTGTTGTCCAGTTAATCTTCTGAAGGTACAGCCTTGGTTACTCAAAATTTGGCTAAGCCTAAAACTCCTTTCTGAAGACCAAACTTTTGGCAAACATTTGAAGACTCTTCCAATGTCTTTGTTTGCTATCTTCTCGCTTATCTCCCATGGCACGCACCTCCTGATGGAGCCCGAACTGGCAGCCCTTCCCAAAATTCTGTACAGATCCTATAACTTTCTTTCTCCATGCTCTTTCCTGGGCTGGAATGCTTTTTGGTCTCAACTTCAATTGTTAAAATCTTACCTATTCTTCAAGACCTGTTTTTAATACCAACTCTTCTGTAAAACTTGCCAAGGTATCAAAAGCAAAATTGATGTGCCTAGTCACATTTTGCTTATAACTCTATTGTAGTGTTGACCTTATATATATATGACATCATATATATATATGACATCAACAAAATTGATGTGCCTAGTCACATTTTGCTTATAACTCTATTGTAGTGTTGACCTTGTATATATATGTCATATATATATATATATATATATATATAAGGTCATATATATCTATATGAGGTCATATATATATGACATATATATGTGTATATATATTTATGAGGTCATATATATATGACATATATATGTGTATATATATTTATGAGGTCATATATATATATATGAGGTCATATATATGAGGTCTATATATATATATGAGGTCATATATATATGAGGTCATATATATATGACCTATATATATGTGTGTGTATATATATATATGACCTATATATGTATATATATATATGACCTCATATATATATGACCTCATATATGTATATGACCTCACATATATATATGACCTCACATATATATGACCTCACATATATATATACATGACCTCATATATATATATATATATGACCTCATATATATATATAAGGTCAACACTATATATATGTCATATATATATTTGAGATGGAGCCTCACTCTGTTGCCCAGGCTGGAGTACAGTGGTGCAGTCTTGGCTCACTGCAGCCTCCACCTCCCTGCTTCAAGCAATTCCCCTGCCTCAGCCTCCCGAGTAGCTGGGATTACAGGTGCATGCCACCCTGCCTGGCTAATTTTTTTGTATTTTTTTGTAATTTTTTTGTATTTTTAATAGAGACAGGGTTTCACCATGTTGGCCAGAACTCCTGACCTCAGGTGATCTGCCCTCCTCAGCCTCCCAAAGTGTTTGGATTACAGGTATAAGCCACCAAGCGTAACCAATTATATTTTACTATATACTTATTTGAATTAAGTTATTGTCTTTTCTGTTAGATTAGACAGGGACAAATTTATTTCTTTTTGATTCTCCTATAGCTGCTACAGTGTCTTATACATAAGGTGTCAAGGAGAATGCCCTTTGAATTCTATTTTCAATGTTGTCATTACCTTTAACTTCATAGTGAACACTGACTCTTGGCATGCTTTCTCTTACTCATATTGGCACTTGCAAGGATGAATTGAATTCTTGCCATGCATGACTTCTTAATTTGAAACAATGTTGCTTTTCTGAAAGACAAAACACAAAGTATATCAATAGCAGCAATATGGAACTGTCTACTTCCAAACAGATGTGTTTTTAATTGAATCTGTTTAAGAATGATATTTGATAGCTTGTGATCTCACTACTTTTGAGATATAAAACTCTATTTTCTCTGAGACATAACTTAGGCATTTTAAATTAAAGTACAACTGTTTTCTTAGCAGTTAGTTGGAAAAATACAGTTAGGTCAGTTTTTACTGACTACAGAGAAGTTTAACCATCCTCACCCATATCTCTCAATAAAATTTTGATGATACAATTTGCACTTTTTAGCATTCTTGACAAATGGTTAAATCTTTTGATCATAAGCCATGACAATGTTGAAAGCTACATAGAGTAGCTGCTTTCTTTGTGGGCAAGATGCTTTCGTTGATCTCTTCCTACTCAGTTTGTGAGAGAGTACAAGAGAACTTAAATTTGAACGTGAGCCACCGAAGCAATTCATTTGAAATTTTCTTAACTAAATTCTTGCAATTTTTTACGTTTATTCTTTACTGTAATATTTATTACATATTGAATAGAGCTATATATAATAGAGCTATATATATAATAGAGCTATATATTAGTTACTGTAACAGTTAGTTACTGTAATATTTATTACATATTGAATAGAGCTATATATAAGAGTTAGTACCTGTAAGTAGCAAGTACCCAGCAATCCTTGAAGGGGATTGCTAGTATTCAATGTTAATTTTAAATATTAACGAAAAAAAAAAACACACACACAAAAGCTCTGGCATTTGAAGGTAAATATGCCATGATTCTCTTTTCTGATTAACCTCAAAGATTAAGGAATTCACTTTTTAAGGTGGGAAGGAAGTTTATTTCTTAGAAAGTAAACTTCAGTCATGCTTATATACTTTTGTAATATATTCTGTATGGCTTTTTAATATTATTAGTTAACTCAGACCATTATTTAATTTTCCACATGCTTGTTTCTTCTTCTATCTGGATTTTAAGGTCAAGGACTGTGTCTAATATTTTTATATACCTAATAATTTGTAATGCTGAACTATAGACAAATAGAATGCTCTCAACAAGTATCTATTAGTAGCTAATAATGATATTATATTTTAAGGTCAAGGACTGTGTGTAATATTTTTATATAGCTAGTAATTTGTAATGCTGAACTATAGACCAATAGAATGCTCTCAACAAGTATCTGTTAGTAACTAATAATGATATTATATTTCATTGATTGTAAGATACAGTTTTGTTGGTATTTTTTACATTTTGGCATCTCTGAAGTAGGGTTGTATTTTACATTTAAGGTGGGTAAATATGCCATGATTCTCTTTTCTGATTAACCTCAAAGATTAAGGAATTCACTTTTTAAGGTGGGAAAGAAGTTTATTTCTTAGAAAGTAAACTTCAGCCATGCTTGTATGCTTTTGTAATATATTCTGTATGGCTTTTTAATATTATTAGTTAACTCAGACCATTATTTAATTTTCCGCATGCTTGTTTCTTCTTCTATCTGGATTTTAAGGTCAAGGACTGTGTCTAATATTTTTATATATCTAATAATTTGTAATGCTGAACTATAGACCAATAGAATGCTCTCAACAAGTATCTGTTAGTAGCTAATAATGATATTATATTTCATTGATTGTAAGATACAGTTTTGTTGGTATTTTTTACATTTTGGCATCTCTGAAGTAGGGTTGTATTTTACATTTGATGGCATCCTACAAATATAATTGGCAGTGTCTACTTTATTTTTTAATATCTTACAATTTATGGTGTTTTGTATTGGAAGAAATCTAGCAACTAATGTTTATCATTTACCATTCACATGGTCTTCCTAAAGCTGGCGATTGAATTGACACTACAGTCAATTCTGTAATCACATTTTAGTACAGCCAATGTATGATGCAAACTCTGTGATTTTTGAAATCCCAATTTCCTATTTAAAATCCTTTTTTAAAAAATCCCATAGTAAGAATTAGGAAGCATTCGAACTGAGATGATTATATAATATACTGTCTGTGCCTTTCCCAGTGAAGAGTAAGTGGCGTGCTGTCTGAATAAACTGTGTTTTATTGGTAAACCACTTAGCCACATAGTCATTTGGGGTGTCTGTTTATGGCCTTTCTTGTTAAAAATAATCAAGTGATAGACATAGAGGAGAAGAATGACTTCAGGATAAAGTGATGGCTATGCTGGTACAAATGTAGAAAAATGACTACAATTATTTTACCGTTACTTTCATGACACCTGTTGATAAAATTTATATTTTAAGTGTTAATTGTACTTCAAGATTTGCTAGGCAGTCAGATCCTGTGACAGTATAGTTTGTCTTTACTTTTATATCTGATTATAGTCTTCAGTGACTGGTAAGCCTCAAGTTGCAAGAGTGACTTAATTATCCAAACTTCTTGGATATAAATTTCCTACCCTCAAATCCCAAGGGTCTGCGGGAGGGAAAGAAGAAGGAGGAGGTGGAGGAGGGGAGAAGGTCAAAAATGGAGAAGAGAGGAGGAAGGAGGGAAAGAGGGAAGGAAAGAAAGAAGGAAGAAAAGAAGTCCATCTCTAAACCATCTAACCCTAAAATTTAGAAGAAACTACCAGGGAAAGTGGGCTGTAAAATAACAACCACAATATTAATAATATTTTTGAAAATATACAACGTGCCAGCCACTTTTCTATTTATCTCTTTTAATCCCTTTAGCTCTCAGTTATTCTATATATTCGGTACTATTATTATCTCAGTTTGCAGAGGAGGAAATTGAAGGACAGAGATGTTAAATCACTTGCCTAAGGTAACTCACCTAGTGAGTGACACAGCCTGGATTCAAAGGCAGTGTGGTTTGAAAGCAGGTGATTTTTGCCACTTCATTCAAGTTGCATTTAAAATGTTCACTTGTCTGTTTTATCATGGTAAAATATAATAGTCATACATTGAAAATTAATTAAGAGTTTGCAGTATGGTATCAGAATCTCTAAACTTTTCAAAGTGGCTAACATGTATTTCCTGTCTACTTTTTGAAATCTATTCGTATATGAATATAGGAATCTTATTGAATTTATTCAAATAATGAGAGGTCTACTTTAAAATTATGAAATGTGAAGAACATAGGCTTGATTTTGATATGTATGATATATGGATATTGATCATATCCTATCCTTCATCACAAGGGGATGTCATATGGGGAATGTGTGCATTACAGGCAAAATTCATCACAATTAGGTTTAGGTTTAACTGTCTGGACAGAGATACTGGCATAATAGTAGGATAAAAATGGAATATAAAAGATGAGGTTTGTGCCCAAATTAGGGATGGTTTGATCTTAGGTGAACTTTCTCAAAACTGAATACAGAATGAAGCAAGCAATATTCTATTTAAGATACTGAGCATGGACAAATAATGAACTTAGGTCAGCAAAGAGTAACATAGGAGAACCATATTGGAACATTTGATGTGTTAAAGGAAGTATCTCCTAGAGGGATTGTTTTCTTAAAGTACACTAAACAAGAAGGCAAATATCATTTTAAAAATTGAAGACACTAGCATTTTCTGAATACCTGCCAGGCTCAAAATAATAATACAGATGCAGAGATTTGAAGTGCTGCCTTGAGTGTATCTCAGATGCCTTTAATTTTTGATGAGAGCCATTGTAGTCTGTCTGGAGAATTCTTCAGAAAATATGGTGTGGTTGCCCATTTATTTCCATTCATCAGTCGGACACATCACAGATGTATTTGCCTTGTTACTTAAGCATTTGAAATAAGATCAGAGATTCCCTCATGGGTGTGTTTATTGGGAGTGCATTCATACCTATGGATAAGGATGCCAACAATGGATGCATACAAATGTTATTTTACTTTTTAGATTATACATAGCTTACTGCAAAAATAAATTACCTCCTGTTTAAGTCTGAAATGACATGCCCTGAGATAAAACCAGATATGCTATTTTCTAAAGAAAAAATTTCATCTGTCTTTTAAATAATGTCTGCTTGTTGGTTGGTTTTTCTGAATGGTCTGGTTTTCTGTTTGTAAGTGGACATCTCCCAACTTGAGACAATTATTTCAGTACTGCTCAAAAGTATACCTCTAAATGACAGGATAAAAAAATATTGTCTAGCCTTAAAGGTAAACATCTAGGAGCCTAACTGGTAGTTCTCATTTCCCCGTAGGCCCCTGTTTTTCATCAAATGTAAATAGCCAGTTAGGCTGGAACAAGGAGAAAGTCTAAGTTCAGGGAGTAATGTGCATATTCTTGTGTAGCAGCACTTTGGCAAATGGTCAAATGCTTGAGGTCAGGATGCTTCCTAGGGATTTAATTTTTAATTTTAGGGAGTATAGTTGAGATAGAATATTTCAATAGATCTCCAAGAAGGCTTGAAGAAATTATTTTTGTTATATTAATTGTACAACATATCTATTTTAACAGATATTCAATGCACAAAGCTATTCCCTTCATTTTTCCCTCTCTTTTCTCTTTTCCTGTCTCCTCCTTCTTCCAAGAAGTCACAGTACGAACAACACAGGTTGTATTAGGGGAATCTTCTAGAGTCTCCACAGGATGCTGCTTCACATCAGAATCATAAGGCCGTCAGAGAAATGGAACTGCTTTATTGTGGGAAAAGTTTCTATTCCAGTAATAAAATATTTTTTAACCAGGTCCAAAGATGTACCTGTTTCTATGGAATTTTATGCCATAGAAAATAGTTGTAAGCAAATTTGTTCTTTTTCCTTTTTTTAATCTCTGCTTTTTTGTTTTTTTAGAGAGAAATGTTGGTTTTATCCTAATGTTGAGCCTAGAAGCAAAAAAAAAAAAAAAAAAGGCTATGGCAAAACAACCTCTTCCTTTCTCTTCCTCTCATGGTAATGGTGTGAGAACTTATGGAGGTCACTCAAGTAAATGGACTGAACTTGGTATCCACAAGATGTTCCTTATTACAAGGCTTTGTGGTTCAGATGGGATTACTGTTGTTCTTGAACCACGTGAAACATTTGTGAAAGCAGAAAAACCAAAGTTAGTAAATCTAAAAGCTTATGTGTTATAATTATTAGCAGTTCTCTAAATCTAATAGGAATGTTTTTAAATGAGGTATGGGTAGAGATTTGGATTATTTCTGTATTACTAGAATTGATTAAACCAGTTTTAGAAGTATGAAATTTCATTTTTCCAAACTGCCTACACAATCAAAAACAGTGATGACAAGGATGTCTGAGAAACAGGTGAATAAATTTTTCCCATGGCAGCAACAACTCTATGCTTTGCTAGTGTAGTTATTTGGATACTAGCAGCGGCATATTATTAAGTTCCATTTTTAATAAAGTCTCTGTATATTAAGGCTTTATTACAAATGTGAAATAAAACTGATTGTGTCTTTCAGATAAGAATTTTTTAAATAACTTATTTTGTTCTCTGTGACCTATCTAGATATATACATATGTACATGTATACACATACACACACGTTCACACACGCATTGTCTTAGTCTGTTTTGTGCTTTTGTAAAACACACACACACACACACAAACATTGTCTTAGTCTGTTTTGTGCTTCTGTAACAGAATACCTGTGACAGGATCATTTATAAACAATAGAAGATTTTTGGCTCATGGTTCTGGAGACTAGGAAGTCTCAGATTAAGGGGCTGCATCTGGTGAGGGACTTCTTGCTGTGTCATAACGTGGTGGAAGTCATCACATGGCAGAGAGTGAGCATGCCTGAAAGAAGAAAGGGGCCAATCTCATCCTTTTATCAAGAATCCACTCCTGAGGTAACTCCTCTACTCCCATGATAATGGCATTAATCCATTCATGAAGGCAGAGCTGTCATGACGTAATCACTTCTTAAAGATCCTGCCTCTCAACACTGTTGCATTGGGGATTAAATTTCCAACACATGAACTTCGAGGTACACATTTAAACCATAGCACACATATAAGCACAGACACACACAAAAACTTATTTAGAACTATACTTTCTAACATGGCAGCTATTTAAGTTTGAATTCAGTACAATTAAATAAAACAAAAAATTCAGTTCCTCTGTTGTACCAGCCATATTTTGAGTTCTCAGTAGCCACATATGGCTAGTGACTATTTTGTTGACAGCACAAATATAGAACATATCTGTCATGTTCTGTATTTGTGCTGTCAATAAAATAGAAAGCTCTCTTGTACAGCACAAGATTAGATAATCTGTTGAATTACCTTTTCCCCAACTATTACTATGACATTTATAGAAGTTAACCATGCAATTCAAAGGACATATAGAAGGAAGAAAGCAAAACTAAGTTCTTTGCCATTGTTATGTGAACTCTAACCATCATAATTTCTAAACTCACCAAAAAAGACAGTTTTATGTAAAGAGCTAGTTACCCAATTGTTCATTTTAGTTTTATTTGCCAGTGCAACAGTTTCTATGATTTTTTATTTTATGGGCAATGGTAAGCCAAATGTGACAAGTGAGAATTGCTTCTGGTTACCATCTCTTACAGTTCCCAGGACTCAGTGCTGCTCTTTGGCTGCCTTGGGCTAAGGCACTTTTTCTCTGCCTGCCCCTATGCCTGGCTCTCAGTTTCTTCCTTCCTCTTGCTGATCTTCCTCCCCCTGCTACAAGGTTTTAGATTCTGCATCTTTTCAAATGCACTCTTACCCATGAAAACATACTTTAATATTAAAAATTAGCTAGTCTGGAGGACTAATTATTATTAATATGAAAATGAGCACTAATGGAATTTGAAACTCCATTTTATGATAATGATGATAATAATAGTAATAATAAAAACAGAAACATTATTTATTAGGTACTGGTGCACCAGGCAGCCTGCTAAGTTCCTTTACTCTCCTAGAACCACCTAATATTGAAAGAAGAGCTTCAAGAAGTCACAAAGACTGATGTGTTTTGATCCAAAATGTGTTCTTTAAACCACCATCCTATTCTACCACTCTATGTCACTTTTAAAAATTAGTGTTTATGAAGACAGTTTAACAATGAGAGATGCTTGGAATTTGTTTCTGTAGTACAATTTCAAAAACATTAAAATATGTTTCTAGAGGACTTCTGGCATCATGGAAGACTGAATTGGCATAACAGAAATTCTTCTCACTAAAATAAAATAGCAACTCTAGCTAAAATATAGCAAACACTTTATATATACTGTTTTGAAAGAAAATGAAAACACTGGTTTCATGAAGAAAGGAGAGATATCAAAGCTGGATCAAGAAATAGGAATTGACATTATGGTGGCCTACAGGTATTTAAACCTGAATTAAGATACCTACAGGTATCTTAAACCTGAATTTAGGTCCTAGATCTGGAGTTTTAACCTATGTGGGGCCTGGAGCTATTGTCATGAGCCTCTTCAAAGATAGCAAAGATAGCAGGAGATAAGAAAGAAGAGGGTTGGGAGGCTGAGGCAGGCGGATCAAGAGGTCGAGAGATCGAGACCATCTTGGCCAACATGGTGAAACTCCGTCTCTATTAAAAATACAAAAATTAGCTGGGTGTGGTGGCATGCACCTGTAGTCCCAGCTATTCGGGAGGCTGAGGCGGGAGAATTGCTTGAACCTGGGAGGCAGAGGTCGCAGTGAGCCTAGGTCATGCCACGGCACTCCAACCTGGCACCTGGTGATGAAACAAGACTCTGTCTCAAAAAAAAAAAGAGGGAGCTGGAACTGGAACCACTGATTGAAGCTTGACTGGGAAAACAGCAAAGAAGTGTGTCATCTGAGTGGAGCCTTTTGTCAAGATAAGTCACCTGTAAGAAACTAAAACCCTCAACATGTGGAGTCTAACTTTACATTACTAATCTGTGCAGAACTCCAAGTTAAGAAATAAACATCTAATTGAAGTTTTTGGAGTGAATAAAAATGAAGAGACAAATTTGAGGAGATAATGGCCAAAAATTTTCTAGAACTAAGGAAGATGTAAATGTTTTCTATCTAAGCAAGATAAATAAAATAAATTAGTACTGATAAAGAGCATGATAAGCCTTCAGTATATCAAAGACAGAGAAAACATCAAAGGTCACAAAATAAAAAAAGACACATTACTTATAAATTTAGTCTGACACTGGTCTCATCAGCAATAAGAGATGCCAGAAGACAATAGAACAGTATCTTCAAAGTGAATTGTCATCCTAGAATTCTGTACCTACAAAAAGTATCAGTCAAGTGTGAAAACAAAACAAGATTAAAAAAAAATAGAGTTTGATATTTTTACCACACATAGCCCATGTTGAAGCAAAATTTTAAAGGATGCCCTTCAGAAAAAAAAACAAAAAAACAAACAAAAAAAAAACAGAAGGAAGGTGTAGAATCCAAGAAATTGTGGTATTATACAATAATTAATAGTGAGCAAAGAAATTGGTAAACACCTTAGAAACTCTAAATAAGCATTGAACATGCAAATAAATTTATATATAGCATATATACCAATAATTATTTTAGGATAGAATTTAAAGGCAATATATAACTAAAATACATGAAGTAACATTAGTATATAAGTTGGAGGAAAAAGGAAATTGGTATTAAAGTTTTCTAATGTCCTCAAATTATTTTGCAAGAAGGTTATGGGCTTAGTTAAGGATGATTGTTAAAGATGTAAATGTAAAGAATAAAAATAAAATTATAATTTCAAAAATAGGGAGGGGAAAGCCAAAGGATTAAAGAAAACTTAATACATCAGAATAAAGGAAAAAGGTAAATTTAAAAATCATAGAAGTATAAAATGTAATGTAAGATAATATAAATAAGTTTAAATAAATTGTCAATTACAATAAATGTAAACAGGTTAAATTCACCAGGTGAAACACTGTGACTTTCAGAATGCAATTTCGAAAATACTGCAATATGCTCTTTCTGAGAGATAAAACTAAACATAATGGCACAAAAATATTGAAAGTACAGAGAAGGAAAAAATCATACCAGGCAAGTGCTAACAAAAAGTAGGCCGGTATTGCTATACTAATATCAAACAAAATGAGTAAAAGATAAATGATTAAGGATAAAAGGGCAATTACTTAAGAACAAAATAACTTGCATGTAGACAAAGTTGAAGGAAACATAGAAAATTGAAACCTGTCTTTCAGGTGGCAGAATGCTGAGTATGTATTTCTAGCATTTCAATTTCTGTTAGTACTATAAAAACATTTAGGCAAATAAATTATTTAAATATTGTTTGTTGAATAGATGAATGAATACATGCTTACATGAATGGAAAAATGCATGAATATGCCAGAAGATTATGTTATAGAATTAGGGTTTATACTCTCCTATTTCTACCTCCAGGCATGTACCATTAACAGCTAACTTTATATTACAGTATCTTAGGTGTTCTGGAAATACCAATTTGGTCATTTAACAAAATTTTATCAAAAATTTGCATTTTTGATTTGCAGTTAGTTTTTCTTTACTAATTCAAATGATATTGCATACATCCCTCTTCTAAATATTAATTATGAAGCCTTAAACATGCTATAGTACAAATATTTCTATTGTTAAATTAGAGTTTTATGGTTTTTGAATGCTATTTAGACTAACATAAAATTTAAAAGGTTAATATTATTAATATTTTTAAACTGATGGCCTGAATTCATGTAAAACTTTGTCATCACAAAGTTATCACAAAGTTATAAGAAAAACAATTTTGGGGAAATAAAAAAATTTAAACTACATGTTTTCTGGAATTACAAGATAACGTATTTAAAATTAAATCAGTGTGTATCGATGTTTTATTTACCATTGAGAAATAAATATTAAACAAAATTATTTCCCTTTACATTTTAGCACCTCAGAATATTAAAGTGAGGTTTTGGTTATCCACATTCACAGGTTCAAAGCTGGAAAAAAAAATATGTTAGTCAAATCTCCTCCATGTATTTCCACTGTTAGTATTTATAGAAGGGATTATGACTAGCATGAGCATATTCGTTATCTGGGCTGACATATATTTCAAAGAGCAATGTCCTTAATTTTATAGGAAAGATAAACAGTGAAAAGCTTTCTAATTAAAAATGTACACTGTAGTTGCAAAGGAGCAAAGATGGAAGGTCCCTTAATCAACTCCTGGTTTTAACCTAAGTAAATATATTGAAAGTGTGGCTGTAAAGCTAAGCCACATAAGCCTTTCTTCTAAATCTGCCTGCAGGCGTTAATGCTCAGATTTTAGATGGCATCCTTATTTGCTAAGTACAAAGATGGTTACAAAAGAGCTTTTCTCACTTTGAGGATAAAAGCTAAAGTATTCTTTAATTTTGGTTACCACCCAGCTCATCTCAGCACCATAATAGTTATTTGGCTCAAAACCAAAAAGTAGCAATACAGTACTTACATGTCTGTGGATCAAAATTAGATGAAAAATTGCTGTTTCTCATCTCCAAAGCTATTTGCTGCACATTTTATAACCCTCAAGATGCCTTTTGTAATATGTGATAACAGAGCCAACTGCAGCATCTGCCTGGAAAGAGATTACTTTAATTATGGACTCAATGTCCTATTTTCTGCAAGTGATCCCCAGAGACAGGCTTCCTGCCGAAGGAGAGGTGCAAGGATGCACATTAAAGCCTACACATCAACTACGAAGAGGTGGATAAAGTGAGACAAGGACACCCATAAACCACCTTCATTTTCGTAGTCTGTAATGTGATGAAAGAGTCTATAGTGATAGGTTTTTAATTATTGTGCCATCTGTTGTTATGGACGTTTGATGGTAAGGGCAAGATGAGCTTGTAAAACAGCAAAACCTTAGACACATCTACAGAGGAAATAGTATATTTAAAAATTTTTGGTATTGTTTAAATTACTCTTAATATGACTTTTTTTTTTTTACAAATAAGTAAAACTAAAAAATAAAAGAATAAAAATTTATTTAAACATTCAGTAAACATGTTTTACTTTAAGGTTTTCCTCCAAAAATGAAATGAAATACACACACACACAGACACAGACACACACACACACACACATATATATATGTGTGTGTGTATATATGTGTATATATGTATATATATGTGTGTGTGTGCTTTTATCAGTTCCTTGCTATAAAATTATTGAAAAGTGAAGCTAAGTGGTTTTCTTGTCAACTCCAGTAGTTCTGGATAACACATCAAGTGCCTCATTATTAAGAATTCATTTGCCATTCAGTATAATAGAGCTGCTCATAATGAATTTCTTTTAGAATCAATGTGGATGTCTTATGTATTTCCAGGGAAATTCTTTATAATTTAACACTGATTTAGCATTATGAATGGACACTTAAAGCAAATTGCTACCTTGTTTTTATTAATTACAGAATCAGACTCCTTGATTAATAGTTTTTTTAAAGAATGAATATTTTTCTTTTTAAAAGCATAGCACATACTCACATAGGGTATTTGGGATTTCATCTAATTTCTCGAAAAGTATAAGCATATTTTGCATTTTTGAAAGATGGAGGATTATTGGAAAGTAACCATGGGAATTAATTTTAAACTTCAAAAGAAGAATTTAAGGGATTTGGCATGGAATGAATTTAAGGGATTTGGCATGGAAAGAAGGAACAGAAAAGTGTACCTTACAATTATCTTAGGTGAAACATCAAGTCTTTTAAGTATCATACCAGCTATGGCATTGATTATTTTCTGGTGTTAAAAGGAAATGCTATTATTATTTTTATAATTTTATAAATAAATCCAATTAAATTTATCTGAGGGAATTTTAAATGGCACTATTTAACCCTAAGACATTAAAATGAAATATCTGTTATTTTTTAGACCTTCTTATTTATAATAAATGCCATGCTGGAGAAATTTTTTAAAGATATGTTGAAATAGATAGTTTTACAGATATTTTTATATTGTATATTTTATAAATGAACAATTAAATCTGTATTATTCATATGTCACCAGAACTTATAAATAGGAGCAAGGGTTTTGTGTTCATTTCTGTTTAAAGATCTTGGATATTAAGAATTAAAGCAATATTGATAGACTTAAGTAAAATAGAAATTTATTAAAAGAAACTGAGAGCGTAAGTAACTGCTCCAAGGCATCAGTGAAAGGATTTCTGATTTTTGTTCTGATCAGTTATTTTTAATTCTGATCAGTGAAAACCATTTCTGATGTTTAAATATCATATTTTGCTTTTAAAATATTTCACTATTTGAAAAGCAAAATAAATATTTCATTCTATGAATCCCAGATTTGTTCTGCAATCAGATATCTCATGCAAATATATAGTAAGGGAAGATT
Organism: Cacajao melanocephalus; assembly: GCA_963573385.1. Taxonomy (NCBI): domain Eukaryota; kingdom Metazoa; phylum Chordata; class Mammalia; order Primates; family Pitheciidae; genus Cacajao; species Cacajao melanocephalus. The sequence goes on along the minus strand of CAUYLG010053738.1, from coordinate 33,312 downwards.
TCTAAATGGCTCATTTGGAGCATGAGGAGATGACCTCTCCAAAGACCAAAGGGAATCAGAGATTTCTCTTGAAGAGTATTTATTGTGTAATTTCAATTCCATATTGCACTTGGGTAACTCCCAATCGAGCTTTTATTTAAAAAGTTAAGTTGTTTCATCCAGGGGTTGTATTATATCTGGAATATATACTTAACCCCACTACCAGCTGTTTTAGACATTGTATCTTTCTGAGTTTGTTTTTGGTTTTTGTAAAAGTGTTGAGTTTATTTATTTATTTATTTATTTATTTTTACTTTTTCACATTTGGGTCAGAATGTGAAATGTCTTAGTTTAGACTTATAATTTAAAAGAATTACAGTAAATAAAAATATGCCATAAACAGACTTGTTTTTTAATGTTTAAACTTGACAGTAAATAATAATTTTAAAATGAGTTTTAAAATAATTGTACCTTCTGATTATGAAAGCAATGCTTATATACTTAAAAATACAGCTAAGCAAATATTTATGTATGTGCAAATATGCACAGACACACTGGCACCTGCACATATGCACATGTATGTTTCCGCTATCCCAGAAATAAGAACAATATGTATTTTGGGGTGTATTTCTCTAGAAATATGTGTGTGTTGAGATTTAGTTTTTACAAACTTGTGATTCTATTACATGTTTTATTCTCTAATCTAGCTTTTTTTTTAAAAAAAAGAAAAAAACAAAACTAGCATTACATTGTGAATGTTTTCCTAATAAATATATGTGTGTTCAATTTTAGTTTTTACCAATTTGGAGTTCTATTATACATTCTATTTTCTAATCTAGTTTAAAAAAACCCCTAACATTACATTATCAGTGTTTTCCCAATAAATCTACGTCTACAACATCATCTGGCTCAAATTCTATCATGTGGATGTACTATTTCTGGACATTTTACTTGTTTCCAATATTCACTATTGTACAGCTTTGTGAAGAACAACCTTGTAACTAACATCTTTTCACACTTTTAATTATGAAAATATGTTATTTTTATGTTAAGATTAACTATGAAGTCAACCTGATCAAATGAAAAGCTAAGACATATGCATAAAACCATATATCGTGTTTGTATTAAGGCCAGTATCACAAAGACTGATAGTAATTAACATTTTAACTTTTAACAGTAATAGTCTTATATAATAATGTTTCATAATTACTCATAAGATAATGCCAGTTTCCTATCACTATTCTAAATTAAGAAAACTTTAATTAAGAAAACATTGTCTTTTATTTTGCAATATTTTCTGTTTCATTGTTGAATTTCAGTAAGTGTCTTTTAAATGTTTATTTTGTAAGACACTCATTCAGTTGAAAAGCAACACATTCTATCTCTTTTCCAAAGCTCCCTGGAATGCATAGCCTTGCAACTAACTAGTATTAATAACTAGTGAGTGAGCCTCTTAGTCTCATACTTAGGTTTTTAAAAAATCTTTTGGGAGTGGTGGCTCACGCCTGTAATCTCAGCACTTCAGGAGGCTGAGGCAGGCGAATCAGAAAGTCAGGAGTTTGAGACCATCCTGGCCAACATGGTGAAACCCAGTCTCTGCTAAAAATAAAAAAAAAAATTAGCTGGGCATAGTGGTGGGCGCCTGTAGTCCCAGCTGCTCTGGAGGCTGAAGCAGGATAATTGCTTGAACCCAGAAGGTGGAGGTTGCAGTAAGCCGAGATCGCCCCACTGCACTCCACATTTCAGCCTGGGCGGCACCGTTTCAAAATAAATAAATAAATAAATAACATCTTTTGTTATTTTTAACTGTGTACTTTGAGTATAAAATTCCCATTTTTTCTTTTATAACGTAACATAAGAGAATGTAAGTTAGTGGAATCACTAATGTGATTTATAGGTGATTGTGCCTACATATTGATCCTTTTTAAAAACGAGAATTGGCTTTATATTATGTAAATTTACTTTCTTTTTTTCTTTTTTTTTTCTTTTTTTTTTTTTTTTTGAGATGGAGTCTCACTCTGTCACCCAGGCTGGAGTGCAGTGGTGCAATCTCAGCTCACTACAACCTCCGCCTTCCAGTTTTAAGCAGTTCTCCTGTCTCAGCTTCCTGAGGAGCTGGGACTACAGGCACACACCACCACTCCTGGCTAGTTTTTGTATTTTTAGTAGAGATGGTATTTCGTCTTGTTGGCCAGCTGGTCTCAAACTCCTGACCTCAGGTGATCTGCCCGCCTCAGCCTCCCAAAGTGCTAGGATTACAGACATGAGCCACCGTGCCTGGTGGTAAATTTACTTTCTAAATTCCTAACTACAATAATGGTGTAGACCTATAGTAAGCCTTTAAGATGGTGACAGGTGATGACATGCATTTTTCTACTTATTAGGACTATTTTATTATGTTGTTTTTGTCTGTCTTTTCTTCTATAGTCTATTTAGTCTTCACTGGGAAAGTAAATTTTTAATATAAATATAACTAAGCTTTTCACAAAGGAAATCCTACAGATTTCTTCTTCGACATCACAGGTTCCTATACAAACACAAATGTAAGCATGATTAATATTAACAATTTTTACCATTTAGAAGAGCCTTTAACCTAAAGTCCTTTTCACCTGAGTAAAAGTCTTTTTTCACCTTCATCTCTGCTTTTGCTAAATTAAAAGAAGAGCATTATCTCAAACAGAGAGGACCTGGCCACATATTTAGGTCCTTGTCCTCCTCTTTTGGGTATCTGCCTGACCTTGGTCTCAATTCATAGATTTATAAGCCATCTAGAAGTGAGAATTTACAGTGAAATATTCAAGTTTATGGGGGACACACAACTATTCTAGGGAGTGAAATGCTAACTTGATGTGAATAAATTCTGGGAATCATATACATGAGTAAGCAGAAGAGTAGAAAAGAGAATCAATATGTAGCCAGACATAAAGAAATATAAGCAAGGGGCTGGGTGCGGTGGCTCATGCCTGCAATCCCAATACTTTGGGAGGCAGAGGCAGGCAGACCACTTGAGGTCAGAAGTTCGAGACCAGTCTGGCCAATATGGTGCAACCCTATTTTTGTGTTTCTACTAAAAACACAGAAATCAACCAGGTGTGGTAGTGCACGCCTGTAGTCCCAGCTACTTGGGAGACTAGGGCAGGAGCGCTTGAACCTGGCAACTCAAGTGTTGCAGTTAGCTGAGATCACACCACTGCACTCCAGCCTGGGCATCGCAGTGAGACTCCATCTCAAAAAAAAAAAAAAAAGAAAGAAATATAAGCAAGGAAAAATAATCTGAGCTGTTTAACAAAATGATGGTCTGTGAGTTATCAGTTCTATTCTAAGAAGAAGACTCAAGGAGCAATTATGGAAGGTATCTTCAAGAGATCAGTGTTGTTGTCGCTTACATGATCCCCAAGTTTGGAGAAGCCTCTCAAGGGCTACTGAAAGGAGAGTAGAGAATGTTGTTCTTACAGGTCCCTGGAATTATGGTTGCAATGTTAGATAAAATTATTTTCATGTAGAACCTATGTTATATCAATCCTGAAGGAAGGCCTTAGTACTGTGTGTGTGTGTGTGTGTGTGTGTGTGTGTGTGTGTGTGTGTCTGTCTGTCTGTCTGTCTGTCTAGAGAAAGATGGCTCTGGATCACCACATAAATCTCATTGTTTTCTTTTGGGAGATACTGCGTGCATGTTGATCTTTTTATATTTTTTGAAAATTAAAAGATTATTACCATTAAATTTTTTAATGTAATAAAACTTACCTTTTTTTTTGATATGGAGTCTCACTCTGTTTCCCAGGCTGGAATGCAGTGGTGCGATCTTGGCTCACTGCAGCCTCTGCCTCCTGGGTTCAAGGGATTCTCCCGCTCTAGTCGTGAGTAGCTGAGATTACAGGTGGGTGCCAGCACGCCCGGCCAGTTTTTGTATGTTTAGTAGAGATGGGGTTTCACCATGTTGGCCAGGCTGGTCTTGAACTCCTGATTGCAAATGATCCTCCTACCTGGACCTCCCACAGTGCTTGGATTATAGGTGCAAGCCATGGCACCCAGCCACTGAAACCTATCTTGAAAGCTATATTTCTCTTTTACTAATTTGACATTAAGAAAATGATGATAAAACTTTAGAGCGATCAGAAGTGCCTTTCTTTTTCTATTTTTGAGGACTTGACATTCAGTAATTTAACTTGCTAGATATTATACGTGATTGAACTTAAAAAATAAGTGTTATTAATGACAGATGTAATCAGGATTTAAGTATCAACAACCCTTGAAATACATTTTTGTTGGTTTACATCCACACAGAGCTTTTCAGTACAGCAATGCTGGGAATGGACACAGTCTTGGACAATTCATGTCTATAAGAAATGCTGCATTCTTACGGAGATTTTCAGAGTAACATACCTCAGTGTGTCAATTTTAAAAAGTCTTTGGGGGGATAGGCATTTTTCTTAAAAAGGGACTACCAAAACTGTTATTACAGCACTTTAGCACACCTCTGCCAGATCACAAGAATTACTTTCCACAGCTCATAATGCTAATCTGCAAGTAGAAGTTCTATTTTTAAGTATAAAGTTGTCAAAATGTCCAATAACAGTATTTGACTGAGAAGTATGAATCATTGGCAAATCAAGTGTTGAAATTAATAAAATTGCAGGAAATATAATGATATTCATCTTTTTAAGCTTTCATAGATGATTTACTTTTTGTTTGATGCATTGTCGCACTTACGACTTTAAATCTGAGGAAGATTACATCTTAAAGATGTCCACCCAGCTACTTGTCTTAGAAACCTCATCAGTGAGCAAAGATTTATTTTGTTTGCCTGGAAAGAGTAAAACTTTACAAGTTTAAATAATGTGTGTAAAGCTTTACAAGTTTAAATATTAAACAACATGGCTGGGCGCGATGGCTCACACCTGTAATCCCAGCACTTTGGGGGGCCAAGCTGGGTGGATCACAAGGTCAAGAGATTGAGACCATCCTGGCCAATATGGTGAAACCCCGTCTCTACTAAAAATACATAATTAGCTGGGTGTGGTGGTGCACCTCTATAGTCCCAGCTACTCAGGAAGCTGAGCCAGGAGAATCCCTTGAACCCCGGAGGTGGAGGTTGCAGTGAGCCAAGATTGTGCCACAGCACTTGCCTGGTAACAGAGCAAGACTCTGTCTCAAAAAAAAAAAAAATATATATATATAAACGCATATGATCATATGGCTGATAGCTGAATTTCTCAAATGTTTAAAGATGGAAAAAATTTCCATAGCAAAATTGACTCAAGAAGTAGCTCTATAATAGCTTATTATAATATTTGCCTGCACTTCTACAAATTCAATCACTTTCACAAACAAATATTTTCAGTATGTAAAGTTGCTTGAATGACAGTTGGACAGCTGAAAGCTGACAATGGAAAATCATACAGCAAAGATTCCAACATATTTCTGTATTATCTTAAAATTGTCCATTTTTTTTCTGTACTGTCTTCCATCCCTAATTGACTTTGCAATTGTCTTTCTCTGGACAAAGTTGCATAAATTAGCTTGGATAATACTATCTTTTTAGAAACATTGCTAAATAGATGTATTGACAAGAGCAAAATTTTCTTGGCCTGGCATAATTTCAAGTTCTAATGGTAGCTAGAAAGACCTAAACTCTTACTTTAAACATGAGGAAACTGAGGCCCAGAGAGGGATGAGCCGTATGTCACAGAGCTACATGGTGACAGCCTGCAGTAGAACCCAAGGTTTCTACTTCCCTGTTCATCATACCATGATGCACCTTCACTCCATGATCTTCTGGGCCCTCAGAGGGCATTGCAGGCTAAGCTCCACCTTTCTGCTCTCCATCTGTTCCATCGTATATTAATAATGTGGCCAAGGCAGCGAAGCATAGCAGTTACACACCACAGCACTGATCCTAGATTACTGATGAAGATGGGGATGTTTCATTTGGATTTATTGATATATATGAACCATGACCTCCTATTCTTGGCTTTCTGGAACAGGCTTACTTTCCAATAAAGGCATTTGTTAAGTGTATAGCACTAAATAGAATTCAATCTTTATTCATAAATCAGAATAAACTTCCAAATCAGAATGAATCTGTCAGGTGATCCGTCTTTCATCTTTCATTTTGTTTAAGCATATGTGACTCTCTAAAGGTCTTCTCTCTGTTGCCATCCACTCTGCTAGGCTCTTTGTGTCATTCTTCCAATTTAATCTTTACAATGGTCTTATGAAATAAGCAGTGTTATTATCCCCATTTTGCAGATGAGAAATCAGAGGCTTGGAACATTTAAATAGTTGTCTTCTGACACTGATGGTTTATAGAGTAATAAGTGCAGGATTGTAGCCCAGGCTTATCCTGAACCAATTCAGGCCCTTAATGAATGCTCTTCCTATGACCATACAAAGTTGATAACTACTACATGTAAAGGTAGAGAAAGGAAATGTGAAAATAAAAAACTCTTTCTTAAAAATACTGTCATCTGGGGGTCCACGTATATGGAAATGGTTAATAAATTGATTAATATGTAGGGATTGGAGGAAAACAATTATATAATTATGTAATCAATATGTAATCACTATATAATTATGTAATCCATATATAATTATATAATCAATATATAGTCAATATATAATTATATAATAAATAATCAATTTTTGATTATATAATTATATAATCAATTATTAATATTGATTTTGGGAAAACCTCTGGGGAAAAAAGAACAGAAAAATTTTAAATAAGAGAAGATACGGTCTTGTGATTCATTTATGGAGTCAAAATGGCACGTTACACTAGAACAGTAGAGAAAAAAAGATAAAAATACAGAGAAAAATCTTCAAGCTTTTCTCCTTTTCTCGTAGATCTTCCTGATACAGTATTACTTGTACTCTATGTTTAAGATTTTCTTGCTATGCTCATTGCATAATATTCAGTTTTCTGGATTCATCTGGAAATTTTCCTTATGTAGAAAATTCAATTGTTCAGTTATGCCCAAATAACAGAACATTATTGTACATAAATATATGTGTATCTACAAAAATTATAAATATTAAAAAGTTATAAAATTCTTCCCTTAAGTATAAGATAAAAGTAGTCAGATTGACTCATTAAAGTTCTGATGTGATTGGCTTCTCTGCCTCAGCTTCTCCGTCTGAAGATAAAGTTACTTTTATTTAGCATTTTCCTAATTTATTTCAAAGAAAAGCTTATGAAGCATTGCTTAAGTATATTTCACCTTGATACTCCTGGGCGTTAGGAACGTAAGGATGCAAAGCACTGTCACTTGGCTGTAACTTTTCTCACTTCCCATACAGTGTTACTGAGAAACTTCAAATCGACAAGGATGTGGGTGTTACCACATAATGGAGGTGGGAGAGAGACTAGCCAGGGGATCATAAAAGACAATTGGCCATGTATTAATATGTAGAAAGGAAAAGGGTTTCCAGTGACCTTCCAGGGAAACAAATGTAGCGTCTACATTAACATCCTCATCATGGACCTAAAAGAGGGTGAAAAGGGCAAATTGATTTAAGTTCTCAGATGATACTAAACAGAGAGATGTTTGTGGCAAAATACCAGTGACGAATAAGACAAAATTCAAAAGGCATCTGGAGATTATTAGAGACAGGAAATAAGTAGGAAAAAGTTAAGCTTAAATATAAGCAATTTTAAATACTGTTATTAGATAAGCTAGAATTAGAATGCAGTGATGACAAAAGAGGTCTAAGGCAATATTACTCAGAAAATTAGATATAAGCTTGAAATGGAATATAGTTAAAGTGCTACTGTATTTAGTATTCTTGTATTCAGATTCTGCGTAAAGGATTAGATAAACACTCTGCTGATCAGAGCTCCTTTGGAGTTAGTTGATTACAGATTAATTCAGGGGAGACTTAAATCTAAAGCAAAGTAGTTAAAAAAAGAAAAGATCAACCTTTGTTATATGTGTGCAAATATGCTACAGCCCAGGGAAATCCAGTGCTAGCCAGCTGTACTGCAATAGAAGACCGCCTTTCCTCAAAACACCTCCCTTACCTGTCCGAAAAAGTGCACGAGGTTCTTTAGAGCCACCACTCATTTAGGTTGCTATTACAACATTTCCATTCAATTGCCCTTGGATCACCTGGGAAGAATAACTCTGGAAATGAATTTGTTTGAAAAACTTCAGCAGCAATGTGGCAGAAAGCAGGATTCTGAGTTAAGGGGGCAGGATAGCCCAATGTGTGACATGGACTTTGTGCACAAGGTCAGAAGGGCAAGATGGGGCCAGATAGTGAAGTCTTAAGCAGCTTTAGGGACTCCATTTCTGAGGGTATGGAGAGAAAGGATGCTTAGGGGTGTACTGACTAGAAGGTAACTGACTGGGGAAATCACCCTAAAGCGTGAAAGTAAAAGTCACATAGGTTAGTGAAAGTCGCCTAGAAGGAGTGAAAGTGAAAGTCACCTGAAAGGGGTGAAAGTGAAAGTCATCTCTGTTAGTAAAAGTCACCTGAAAGCAAATATTTTCTCATCCACATAAGAAAACAAAGTGACTGTGGCCACCATTATCTATTTTTCACAGATCCTACCAAGGCAACAAGGCAAAGTCATTTGAATAACTAGTGTCATTCTTACCAGATTATTCTTTACAGAAATGCTATTAGCTTATCCAAGGGCTTTATGCCAATATCATTATATCATTCACTGGATAGATTCATAATTTGGGCTCTGAAAAAAGTTGCATTGAATTTAATACCTGACATGTATTTACTTCTGGATGAAAGGAAGTTTTGGGGGTTGATTTTAAAAATCAGTTTTGGTTTATGTCTGCCAAGGGAAATCCACAAGGAATTAATTCTGCTCAATGAATTTTTGCCCTTATGAAATTGTTTTAACACCAAACAGCCTGTTTCTCATATTGTACCAGAAGCATTTATTTACAATTTGGTACATATGTAGTTTGAGCTTCTTAGCATAACTTATGGTGAATTAATGACTTGTTATTTATTGCTCAGCCACTCTGCAGAAGTGATTTATAGGCCCGTGCTATGCACTGGTGGTTACTTTGCACTCTCTGTGCAGGCTATCTCATCAATATCATTAAATGAATTCATAGTGACACAGCTCTGCAACTGTAGTTTTTGATATGAGGGATAACTGAACATAAATCAGGACTTATGTTTAATTCATAAGGTGTTCCAATCTTTCATGTGGGTGTGAGTTAGGTTAGAGATGTCACAAATGTGTTTTACAGTACCTCTTGTGATTAAACCCAGGCCCTTCCGCATGACTTTATGCACTAGGTGAAAATAATAGGTTGCTCTACACTATCCCATTTTTCAGATACAGGCAATTTATTTGAGGGCAGATTGGCTTCTATTGTTGCCCCACAAGCAGGATATATTTTAGAGAGTAACACTGAGAGAAGTCTAATGAACAAACAGCTACTTCATTTGTAATTTTTGTATATGCTTTGACTAGTTAAATATGAATCAGTAATTTATTTTTAAAAATACCTTTTGCATAAGATTTTTAAAAAATGAATAACTGAACACTAATACCAAATCAAAATAGTTTTTATTTTAAGCCTTAACATTTCTTTTCAGTAGTACCTTTCAGAGTGCTTAAGTAACTATAGGAGAATGGACCTGGTTATCTTTCCCTGTTAGTCCAATCCAAGAAAAAAAGCATAGTACAGCTTAATATGCAGCAAGGAAAGTCAGTTCCATTCTTGTTTGGAAGCAAACAACTATACAGAAAAAGAGAAATCAAGATATATTTATATGCTAATTTCTTTTAAAAGGGAGTAAAAGTTAATTCTCCCAGTGTCAGGAGAATTTTTTCTGGCATTGTTATTATCATTGCTACAATGACCAGTATTTATTCTTTGAACAAACACTGTGCACATGTACTATAATCCATGCAGAAGAGGCAAGGTTGATTTTTTTTTTCCTGGAGGGAAGGGTAATCTGCCTCCAGCAGTGCTGCAACCATGAGCGCTAAGATAATAGCGAGATTGCCAGGTTGGCGTGCCCTGTCACTGGCCTGCTGTGTAGTCCTGTGATTGGTTCTGCTGACTGTCATGAAGAAAGAATGTGACATGTTTCTGCCAAAGAAAATAATTCCAACATATGCAAGAAACTGACACAAATGTCTTCTCCTCCTTCCTCTGGTTCCAGTTGATTAGACCTAGCTTTAGGTCGTGATGATTGTTAAGACCTAGTTATTTGGGGCTTGCACTGAAAAGAAGATGGATGACCTATTCCTTTCAAGTCCTGAGTGACAAAATGATGAGAGGAAATGACATTACTTAGTAGCTTAATAAGTAATTGATTTCATAACGCTTAGGGCAAGGGGCAGAGTGAATGCACACATGAGAGCAGAGGACACCCCAGGCATGTCAGCAGAAGGGAGAGAAAGTAAATGTACAAGTATTAGGGAGTAGGGTGCCTTGGAGGGGGAAAATTACCATAGAAGGGCTGTGGTAACAGCAAGAGAATTGAAGTAGTTCGTTTGGTCTGAATTGTGAGATTAAGTAGAGGTGGGGAATTTATTAAAAGTAGAGAATTTCTGTAAACAATATCAGCCAGGAAATCTACTTTCTGGAATTTGTATAATTTAGGAATAGGTTCCACTGCACACAGGAGAAAACCTGGGTTTTAGTGGCTTAAAAAATGAGTTGATTTTTGTTCACTCAAGAAGTCATAAAAGTCACACGTCCCCTGTTATGTGTGTCTCTGATGCTCATGGTTACAGCAAGGATCCTCTTTTAGCTGATTGTTTCAGAATTTTCCTCTATATCTCTAAGTCATGTGCTTATTTTGCCAATTCTTGTTTTTTTCTAGTTTAGACATTGTCTACTAACTTTCCACAACAGACAATTCCATTGTCATTTTATAATTGTAGTTGGACCCATGTTAATGGTCTACAATGCTGATTATGTAAATACTATTCACAGCCCAGCCGGGTCATATACTGCACTGTAATTTCTTTTCCTTTCCAAACCCAAGTTTTTTATTTTCCTAGAATTAGTAATTGTCTTGCTTTTCACTCGCTTTGTTTTCTAAGCATTTATACCTCCCTAATTGTATAAACCTTCTCTCAATATATTAAAACCCACTACAGTTTCCATCAGTTTAAACTTCTTGAATGAATCTCACCTGGAGATTCCTGGGCCGGCTGCTCTCTAGGTCTGTAGCACAGGTGGTGTACCCTGGGGTTTCCCTCTCTCTCTTCCCCTGCTTTGGACCTCAGTTTCCTTTGTTTTACATCTTTCTGTTTCTTTCTGTCCTACCTGCACCCTCACCCCTACTTTTGTTATCACTGTTGTTGTTTGGAGAAAATCCTCCAGTACCTTCCTGAGTCGACAGAAACATTTTTTGAGACTTTGTCGGTCTGAATATGTTTTAGTTCTACCCTCTAGAATGATAGGTTGGTTGATCGTGTGTAGAACTTTAAGTTGGACATGTGTCTCTCAGAATTGGAAGGCAGTGCCTTCCAGCTTCCAGTGTGGCTTGAGAAGACCAAGGCTGTTGTCATTCTTGACCCTTTCTAGGGAAGAGACACTGGTTCTTTATACATGCTCGGGGTGTTCCCTTTGCTCTCAGAAATCTAGAATTTCTTGATGATGCACATTTTATGATTCTGTTTTTATCCATTGTGCTGGAGACTTAGTGGGCCTTTCTATCAGCAAACTCATGTTTTTGAGGACCAGGAAATTTTATTGCTTTATGTCATTGAGAATTTACTCTGTTTCTCTTTCAATTTCTCTTTTCTCTTTTTCTGGAATGCCTCCATCATAACATTAAGCATCTGGACAGATCCTCCAGTTTTCTTTTTTTTCTCCTATTTCTGTCTCTTTTTACTGTACTTTCTGACTAATTTCCTCGGCTATATTTTCCAAATCTTTTATTGGTTTTTCAGGTCTGCTATAATATTTCAAATTTCCAAGAGATTTTTTTCCTTGTGAATATTTCTAGTTTTATAGAAAGACTTTAACGCCTATAAAATATTTTTTCTTTGTATCATGGTATGTTCTCGATTTTCTTTACGTTGTATTTTTTTTCTTGCTGCTTGTATTGACCTCTTTCATAATACAGATTTTCCTAAAAAGTCTAGTGATTCTTGGCCTGGAAGTTCTGTGGTAGGCAGTTGCAAGAGTTGAAGACAGGTTTTTGATGGCAATCTTTATTGTAGGTTTGATCTGACTTGGCTGATTCCCTGGGGAGTCTCATATCTTAGTATCTTTAGATTTTTCTCTTAGGCCAGAATCTTTAAAATAGACTTTCCAATCTCATGAAGGAGAGTGTATGCTTAATTTCTAATCTTATGAAATCTAAGAGGAGGAAGAAAGCTGGGGATCTCATTCACGTGTAAATTGTTACTTATCTCTGTTTTCAGAGGAGTGTCCCACCCTCAATTGTGCTGGTGTCTCTGGAGAATAAACCTCCAGTCTTCTATTGGTGGGATGAGGGCCTGTTATGGGGCTGCATAGAATTGCAGAGAGGAGCTCTTTGGTTCAACTGGATAAAGAAAATGTGGTACATATACACCAGGAAATACTATGTAGCCATAAAAAAGAATGAAATCATGCCCTTTGCAGCAACATGGATGCAACTGGAGACCTTTATTCTAAGCAAACTAATGCAGAACAGAAAACTAAACACCACATGTTCTCACTTATTAGTGGGAGCTAAATACTGAATCCACTGAGCAATAGACACTGTGGGCTGCTTGAGCAGGGAGGGTAAAAGGGGAGGCCGCATTGGCAGGCTACCTCTCAGGGACTATGCTCGCTACCTCTCAGGGACTATGCTCGCTACCTTGGTGATGGGATCATTGGTATACCAAGCCTCAGTGATATGCAGTTTACCCATTTAACAAACCTGCACATGTACACCTGAACTTAAACTAAAAGTTGAAAAATAAAATAGCAACACAAAGCTTCATGAACAGATTTTCAACAAATAGTCTCTTCTTTCAGTCTCATCTCCATCCGAACTTCAAAAAGCATCCAGTGCCACTAATGTCTGAGTCTCTTTCCACTTACCCCACTGCTGGCTTAGGATTCAGTGTTTTGGTGTGTGCTAGGTTAGTTGTAACTCATCTATTGGCTTTCCAGTTTCTCACAGTTTGATACTGTTGTCATCTCTCTTGTCTTCTTGGCTCTTCGGGTGTATGCTTTTGAAAAACTCTTTACTGTATTCTAGCGAGGTTCCAGGAAGAAACAGAAAATGTTGCATTCAGTCCACCATTTTTAAAACCTGGCACATTCTCAGTTGCCATTTTAAACTCAGCTTGGGTACCTCCTCTCAGTCTCCCCATTCAGATTAGGATCTTCCTGCGCAGCCACTGCACTTACCGCATTCCATTGTAATTGTCATTTCTTGTGTCTCTCTGCATAAGTCCGTAAAGTCATTGACTCGAAGGGGTATATTATTCCTCTTCCTAGTTCAGGGCCTGCATGGAGCCTGTAACACTAGGTGTCAGGAAGAACTTGTTGAATGATTAAGTGTGGATATTAGGATAGGAAGGAAGAGGCTCTTTTCCTGGCTTAATCTATCTTTAAAGGATTATGCTGACTCTAATGGATTTAGTTGCAGTAGTACTTGATTATTAAGACCAAGAGAAAGATAAATTGATTTTTTAAAAAAGAGATAATAATTCACTTTTCAGATTCTCTTGATAGTTACTCAAGTCACTGTTTTTCTTCTTTTTTAGAATATGGGAGAGATAAATCTTATTTTTCCATAAGAAAGTGCTTATGGCCGGGCGTGGTGGCTTACACCTATAATCCTAGCACTTTGGGAGGGCGAGGTGGGCTGATCACTTGAGGCCAGGAGTTCAAGACCAGCCAGCCCAAGATGGTGAAACCCCACCTCTACTAAAAATACAAAAATTAGCCAGGCATGGCAGCAGGGACCTATACTCCCAGCTACTCGGGAGGCTGTTGCAGGAGAATCGCTTGAACCCGGGAGGTGGAGGTTGCAGTGAGCCAAAATGGCGCCATTGCACTCCAGCCTGGGTGACAGAGTGAGACTCTGTCTCAAAAAAAGAAAAAATAAGTGCTTACAGGGAGTTCCATTCCCCTTTAATACCAAGGATAATGATTATTTTCACAACTGGACTAAGCTGAAGTCCCTCTGCCCAATAAATTATGAATAGATATAACAGTCATTTGGTGTTTACCTCAGATGTTAGTGAAATGTTTGGCTCTTTTTTCTCTTCTTGAATACATATTGTAGTATTATGTCCTTGTCACCTGAAAAATTAAGCATGACTTTTTTAGATTTCTCTAAAAATGCATACTATATTTTCCTTACCAACATGTAGAGCATTTTTTCCAAGATGTATAAAAACTCCTTGCACTTGTAAAACCTTGATTTCTCCTTACTTAGCAACTCAGAATTCATGTTTTCTTCCACATATTTTGTCTTATGAGTGAAAAAAATTCCATGGACCATGGTGAGTCATTGCTCCTTCCCCATGGAACAGCTGTTAAGAAAGACCCTTGGAAGGGCATTCATTGTCCTCTCTAGCCCTTCCTTGTTATCTAGCATTCTTCTAGACTCCTCTGTGTTTGTATTCTGCATGTCCCTTAAGTAAAAGCCAATCATTTGGGCTTATACTTCATTTTTAAAATGACTAAGGGACTAATTATAGCACATTTTGGTTAAAAGAGCCTGTGATGCAGCAAAATGTGAACAATTTTCCACATCTTTAAGATTAAGTGAGCACCAGGCCAAGGCTAAGAGAAGAATCTTCAGATTACAATCCAGTTAGAAGGAAATTGACGGGAGGATTCAGGAGGATTTGGGAGGGGGTGGACCTGCTCATGTCTTTGACACATACTTTGATATATTTTTGTAAATATTTAGACCAGAGGACTAGAACATTGAAAACAGAGTTCAAATTTTAATGACAATCTCACAAATCTGAAAGTTGGCAGCACATATAATTGTCAGTTATATGATTTTATGCATGGATGTGCCACACATATGAACTCATTTGACATGCACGATCATATATCTAAAGTTGGTTAGACAGGCTTTTGGGAAATTAGATTTTAATTCTCTACGTGTATTGAGTCTTTTACTGTTTACAAAGCACTTTCACATCTGTTGCCTTATTTGATACTCATAGTAGCAACCTGTAAGATAGGCAAGCCAGCTATGATTCCCATTTCACAGATGAAGAATCTGTTGCTTAGATAGGTTATACTATTTACCTAAGTTTACTCAGCCAGATTGTTAGTGGCAAAACCACGAGCAGAATCTAGTTTTCTTTTGAACTGCTTCTTGACACTTATTTTTTTTTCCAACTCAACCTGAAGGAATGTATATTACATACCTGATTACATATAATGCATATGTAATAGATATTAGATACCTAATTACGTATTAAATTATTTCGTGGAAGGCAAGTCCCTGCTAGACCTCTTAATGAGCAACACTTGCAAGTTATTCATCCATGATAATTTGTTTACTTCTTCACATTGAAACTATGTTGGTTGGATGTGATATTTAGCAAAGAAAAATGGATAGAAAATACATCACAAAAAGCTACTCTTCCCTGAATAACATGGGCAAGCTGTTTTCTAACCTGTTTTTGCAACTAATATTTAAGGTTAAGGAGTTTGATTTGTTACAAGAAATAACCTATTACTATTTTCTACATTATTTCTTAGTGATAACATGCATTAGTTTATTAGATGTGTCTAAAAGATCTTGTTTCTTATTCCTTATAAATAATTTGTGGATACTCAGACACTGCAGAATCAGATTTGGTGTTACTACGCATTATTTATGACCATATTTCTTTAAACATATTCTAACCTGGAAGCTGTGTGTAGATTTTACGTTTACATAGCTAATATATGCATTGTGGCTGCCACACAGTAAGAAATGCTTACCTGACAGGCTGTGACCTGCATAGTACAACAGGCATTATTCCTAATTTGTCAGATATTCAGAGCATAAATGATGGGTTTCTTTTCAGACCATCATTTAGTGCCATTCTATTTGAAACAGAAAAAAATTCCAGCAACTTCAGACAAAATTTGGGATTTATCCTCATTAATATTTTGGCTTTGTTATCAATCATGTAGGTAAGTTAGACATAATTTAGAATAATTATTATATGTACTTGAAATAACCTTACTCTTAACCCCAAACTGAATCAACTTTTGTAAAATTTTTTTAATTCTTTTTTCAGGCCTATACTGGCTGAAAAATTTTCAATAAACAAGTACAAGATACATATATAAAGATATGAATAATTTTAAAATATTGCAATGGCAGGAAATATTTTCCCTCCACAAGGTGAGGAAATGAATGGATATGATAAAGACTGTGTCTCTCTGAGCAGTACTGAAAGTGAAGCTAATTACATGATGGAGATTTTCTTTCCAATGACGTGTCATTTGAAGATCTTAAACACAGAATTCAAAGATTCTCAGTGGTTTTTATGGCCTTGAGATATTTTTAGGTGCATTTTCCACCCTTTATAAAAATTTCCACCTTTAACAATATTTAGTGAACCCCAATTTCTAAAGCATTTCCTGTAACTGCATCTGTTGCTAGGAGAGGAGCAGAAGAAAAATGACAGGTTCCTAAGATCTATAACCTTGCCAGTTGCTGTTATCCTGGAAATGTCATAGTCAAGGTTGTCATCAAGTCTCATAATGATCTTCACCCATTATAATTTGCAGGAGTGCCTGAAAAACTGTATA
This sequence comes from Cacajao melanocephalus, assembly GCA_963573385.1. NCBI lineage: Eukaryota > Metazoa > Chordata > Mammalia > Primates > Pitheciidae > Cacajao > Cacajao melanocephalus. The sequence continues at coordinate 16,639 of CAUYLG010053738.1, read as the reverse complement.
AGTCTCTTAAGTTCCTTCTACCCTTGGAAGCTAACTTCAATCTAACTTCAATCTCTAAGCAATTTGATAACAAGGTTTACTGGATATTTATCCCCCGTAGAGTATAGCACAACGTCTTATACTTAGAAACTGCCAAAGAGTATTTATTGAATCAACCATTGGAGCACTAGGCAGTCATGGAATTAGTGTCATAATTTGCAATTATCATTACTCCAGCCTGGTGTCTTTTATTGAATACTGTGCTAATTGTCCAATCTCTGTCCTCTTAAAGTTTATTAGATAAGGAAAGAATGCTGAGTGTATTAAAGACATCCAGCATATGAAGAAGCATTAAGCGAAGTCAATGAATTAAGAGTTAAAATGTATTTAAAATCACTAGATATATAAAGGTGTTTTAATCATCATCACTGTGAGTACATCAGTGTGAACAAAAGATTAATGTCGTTACTGAAGTGGCAGGTTAAAAAGCAGCAATTGTAAATGCATTTATAAAGTAAGTTTGAGTAGGAATAAAGATGGAGTTTTTTTGGTGTTGTAGTCATTAATCTGGACAAGGTTTTAGGGGGGAAAAAAGTGAGCTTATTCTTGGCCGATAAAACAGACTCAACACTCTGGTTTTCATGTATCTATGTGAGTGATTCTATTTTGACCCGAATGTAAATTCACTTTGAAATAGGGCCTGGGAATGTTCATCCTACCTATTGATTGACGAAATGAAAATAACATTACAGTATTATATTATTTTGTGAAACAAATGCTGTTGATTTACTTCATGTTAAAAAGTTGCCCACATTCTTAAATCAGTTTTATATTATGATGGTGGTTACTTAGGAGGTTTTGTTTTTGTTTTAGCCAATAATACAAGCACTGCAGGAATTTTTATATCTACATTTTATGTGAAAGGTATCCTTTTTAAATCCCTTCTTGGATGTTTTAGATGTAGTTATATACCTATCCCTAAAGCCAATCTGTGCCTTTAAATGAAGCCTGCACTCTGATTTCATAAGGAGACTTGCGATTATATTAGCACTTAGAAGTCTAGTTTATTTTCTCAGGGATTTAATGCACAGTGCTAATATTATCTTTTGCTACTAAACAAGATGCTTCTCAGAATTTCACGTTTGGGTATCTTGAATTTGTGTGACTTCCACGGCACTTTTATAATTAAACTAATTTAAATTCTGGTGACTTCTTGGTCTAAGAGTAAATCTAATATATAAAAACCCAAGTTCACCTGAAAAAAAAAGGCCAATTAGAACATTGTGATTTGTTTTACAGTAATAATCCTATTAACTGGCAACCTTCCCATGTGTGCATAATATTTGAATGCCATAATACACCTTTTCAGGAGCATAGACATTATATCACATGAAGCAAATATCAATTGATTTTGATTTATTTGGTCGTGTCTTAATTCTACTTTAGCATTGAAAATTATAAATTTTAGCACTTGATCATTTTTCTTTTTCCCTCTAAAAAGTTTTAAAGACACTGTGACTAAATTTTGAGTGCTGTAAGATTGTTTCCTTTATTTTCTCCTGAATTTGTGAAACTTACTGATCTTTCATGTTGCTCTTCCGTTTTCTTATTTTCATGTACAAACAACTTTCTGACCAGAAGAAACCTGGTTTTTATTCATTTTGTTTCTCATTCAGTAATTCAAGAAATACATACTGACACTTAACTATGTGCCACGAACTATGCCAAGCCCCAGATATATGTACCAATGCATTAATAAACAAATAGAAGTGATCCCTGCCTTCACAGAACATATATTACTACTACTACTGCTGCTAGTACTACTAATTGTTATTATATTAAATCATAATTATTATTGTAGCTAACAAATAGTGAGAACTTACTCTATGCCAGGACAAGTGTTTTGTGAGGATAAATTCTTTAAACCTTCAGCATTGCCTTGTGACGTGGGTACTATCAATAGTGGAGCACAGAAAGGTTAAGTCACTTATTTATGTGCTTTGCCTCAGTAAGTACTAAAATCAGTTTCAGACTCAGATTCCAGGGCCTATGCTCTTCACCACTCTGCTATACACAAATCTAATGCTTAATTATAACTGTGGCAAATGCCATGAAGGAAGAGTCAAAATTAAAGTGAGCAGCTATAATAAGAAATTTGATTTAGTTTGGGAATTTAGTTTGGGAAAGGCCTCTGTGAAGAAGACATTTAAGATGAGAACACATCTTGGATTGACTAAGGGATGATTAGGAATTTTCCAGGAAAGAGAATTCCCCCAAATGTAATTGGGCAGCACATACAAATGTTCTGATAGGAGATGGTTAGATTAGAGGAACTGAATGTATGCGCTGGGCTGTGAGTGTAAGAGGTGACAAAGGAATACTGATAAGAAAATAACATGGACTGCAGAAGCACCGGTCTCTTCCCACAGGGGCACAATTTGTTGAGCAGGATAACTGCCATGGTTCTAATTATAGTAGCATCCTGTATAACTAGATCTAGTCATATAAAAATGCAGACTAGTGGTAGATAATATATTATTTGAGACCATCTATGTCATAGCTACGTGATTTCCTGTATGTTTCCTAACTCAAGATTGAAGAGACCTGGAAGTACAAAGTATTTTAATCTCTAAATTAGTTACTTAATATAGATAATTTTGGCACAATTTTATTCAGTATTACTAGTAAGGTTGTAACTCCATGGATATTCTTATTGCAAATTGCAACTTTGTTACTGGGTGTGGCTCTCATGACAACCCAAGGCATGTGAGAAGCAGGAAGAAAAGAGGGGGTAGGTCTGAAACCAGTGCTTGAGAAACTGATGCTACATGAGAGAATGGCTACAGGCCCCGGGCAAGATCGAGGGACACTGATACTTGGGTTTCCCTTGTTTGGAGCCCAGTGACAGAAAATTTTGGTAGCCAACACAGAAGTAGGAGGAAGGCTGGTTTGGAGCTAAAGCTCTAGCTGTGGGTGGCCATGGTATAAACTTGAGAACACAAAAACATTTGTTCATTGCCTTATCTCCAGTACCTAAACTAGGGCCTGGCATTATAACCTATATCTAAGGAAGTATGTACCTAGATAGAAGCCCTAAGCCCTGAAATAGCGTGGAAGTGGGGAAAGGAATGCCCTAAAAACGTCCCTATGGGAAAAGGGTACTGGGTCTGCCTGGCAGAGGAGATTTATAGAAAACACCATGGGTGCTCAGGAATGACGACTGGTCCCTAAGATTCTGTATCTGAGGAGTCAGGTAAATTCTAAATCTTAATGGGTAACAGGCCAAACCGCTGTATTCTCCTTCCTGCCTTTATAACTGGCTTAGCTTCACCTTTTGAGTGACAGGAATGATTATCTGCCAAGTATATATTCATGGGGCTTAGCTCATTGATTCTTCCCAACAATAACACGTAGGCCTCATTATTACCCGTGTTTTACAGATGAATAAATGGAGGCTTGGAGACATTAGTTAATTTGCCCAAGATCTTAATACTATGGAGTGTTATAGCTAAGATTTGAACCTAGATTTGACAGCAGAGCTCATGTTGTTAATCATAATATCTTTCTTCTTCTTAAAATACATCTTTGCCTTCAAGTTGCTCTCAGAATAAGACTGTAGCTAGTAAGGGCTCACAGTGAGGTATATTCAATAACAGAATTGCTCTAGAATGTATTCTGCAAAGATAGTGAGTATTGCTGTCCAGGGCTGGGCACTCGAGAGATGTCTTCACATGGAACTAACACCTAAGAGTGCAGAGCTGGGAAAGCCTGAAGAAGCAAAATGATGGCTGACCAAGGGCACAAATCACATTGCATGTAGAATCCACATACAAAGATTTTAATCCGTGACTTATTACCATAATTAATGATTTGTTGTTTTCTCTCAAATGAAAATGAGTTTGTCCGATGTAGTGACTGAGAAAGCTAATTATATATAGCTGCACAGGGCCAGCCCCAGGCAAAATTGAATGTCTTTTGGCTTTGATTTGTTACCTCCTTTCTTGGCAGCATTTCCTTCCCTTCACAATTCCTTTATATACACCACATGCCTCAGATTTTCATGCTGCCCTTATCTCTCCTTCCAGAAGAAAACTGATGTAATAAATGAGTTCATAATAGGGTTGGTTGGTAATTTAATAAATTACACTGCCTGAAAATTTTTATATTTACAAAAGGGATCTCACTAACTCTGATATGGTGCCTTGGATTGGGTAGTGGAAGGATAAAGGAGGTTGTCAGAAAAACAACTGGTAAAATCAGAATGCTAATTTCTTAAGGACAAATGAACCATGGTTATGTAAGAAGTTAACAGTAGGAAAAGTTGGGTGAAAGGTATTTGTGAACTCTTTTATTCTATCTTGGCATTGTTCTATCTTGGCAACTTTTCTATCAGTCTAAAATGATTCCTGGCTGGGTGCGGTGGCTCCTGCCTGTAATCCCAGCACTTTGGGAGGTCAAGACAGGTGGATCACCTGAAGTCAGGAGTTTAAGATCAGCCTGGCCAACATGGTGAAAGCTCGTCTCTACTAAAAAAAAATAGGAAAATTAGCTGGGCATGGTGGCTTACAGCTGTAATCCCAGCTTCTTGGGAGGCTGAGGCAGGAGAATCGCTTGAACCCAGGAAGTGGAGGTTGCAGTGAGCTGAGATAGTGCCATTGCACTCCAGCCTGGGCGACAGGAGTGAAACTCTGTCTCAAAAAACAAAAAACAAAAAATTAAAATTATTCCCAAATGAAACATTTAAAGGAGTAAAAGGAAAAAAATGGAGAGATCAATTAATATTCTAAAGAACAAATCTCTAACTAAGAAATTGTAGGCAGTCGGGTCTTACCACAGAAGTATATAAGAATGTTTCCATAGTTGTATATCCTTACTTTTTTTCTTTCTTTTTATTTTTTCCTTCTTCTTCTTCTTTTTTTTTTGAGATGGAGTCTAGCTCTCTTGCCCAGGCTGGGCTGGATTGCACAGGGCAATCTTGGCTCACTGCAACCTCTGCCTTCCAGGTTCAAGCAATTCTCCTGCCTCAGCCCCCTGAGTAGCCAGAATTATAGGCATGCGCCACCACACCTGCCTAATTTTTGTATTTTTAGTAGAGACAGGTCTTTATCATGTTGCCCAGGCTGGTCTCAAACTCCTGGCCTCAAGTGATCTGCCTACCTTGGCCTCCCAAAGTACTGGGATTATAGGCCTGAGCTACCACACCCAGCCTGTATCCATTTACTTTCTAGAGACCCTAAGTTTCTTGACTGTTTCTCTCTTTGGTAAATTTTGTATGCTATGAATTTTGTCGAGGATAAGAAGATTGTATCTGTTCTTCTCACTACAATACATGATACTGAAAGACAAAATCCAAACCACAAATTAAAATTGCAAAACCGGAAATACAGAACATTTTTCCTCTCTGGGAAAGGTGATAGATTCCAGAAATTTGAATTAGGCAAACATTAATTGATGTGCTGGCAGATGAGTAATTGAGAAGTACTCAGGTCACAAAATTCCTACTGTTTTAAAATGTCAGAAGAATAACAAACTCATTTGGGTTTTCGAATACTCACATAAGGTTTCTTCTTTATGTAATGGTAATATGGAAATCAGTATTCTGTATGACCTAATTTAAAGGGATAAGTGCTTGAGTACATACACTGAGTTCAGTGTTCCAAAATAATTTACTGTATATAACTCCAGGGATATTTAAATTATATAAAGAGTTCAAAAACATGATTTCTCTATTGAAATAGGTAGACCGACTAGTTGGCACCGTGTCAGATGAGAGACAATAGAAGCTTGTTCTATTATTTATACAAATTGACTGGTTTGGCAGTTGCTACAGCAATGAGCCATAATGAACTACAGAAAAATGAAAATGTGATTTCTTTAGCACTATACAAAAATGGAATATTTACAGAAAGGCAGAGAATGACATTACAAGAGCCCTAGCTGTGTCAAAATGGTCTTCCTTGTTGCTACTTTATCCAGAATGTAATCCAAATAGTGTTATGTTTACTGGGGCAAAATTGTAACGACGGGCCGTTATTTTCCTGCTATTAGTAAAGGGACTGTGCTTTGTAATTCAAAAGAAATTTAAAATGTTCATTTTCCATGATTTACTTTTCACTTTTGACTATACCTTTAACTTGCCTTTGTTTGCAATAACAAAGTAGTGAAGTTCCTGAAATTGGATGGTTTGTTCATGTCTTCCCAGGAAAGGGAAAAATAAACTCATAAAGCATATGACTCAACTCTAAAATACCTAATTTTTTGATGAGTTGATTCCATCTCTTTTGCTCTGTTAGGAAATCCTTGGCCTTTATGTTGTAGTTTGACTTTGAACTTTCATGTTTATACCTTATATTTTTGTCCACTCCTGATTATCCACACTGGATTTCCTGTAACAATATTTTGTTCACTGCCAGGAAAGGCTTTTTAAACAAAACACTACACATTTTAACTTTCCCAAGCCTAAGGGCTGTGTTAGTCAAATAGTAAACTCACAGAAAATGTGAGTCAGACAAGACAACTTTCTAAAGCCAATGCTTAGCTTGAGCCCGTGAGGATCATTTATAAAGATATCTACTGCACAGTGTGTGTTTGTCAAATCTTTCTTTTCTCTTTTGCCCAAAGCAATGCAGGAAGCTGGTTATAATTGTTCCATACAAATTGACTTCAATACAAAATACTAGTTGGCATAAGGGGATATTATATAAAATTAAACTCCTAGACATTAGCCAATTTTGAAATACTTATCTTAGCATAAGTGTCAAAGTGCATATGATATGCAGTATGGTAAACATGATGTTCGGTATAAATATTGAAATTTTGATACACTCTGAGTTCTTACAAAACTGTACACCAGGGGTTCTGAACCAGGTGTGATTTTACCTTTGCTCCCGGGGACATTTGATAATATCTGGAGATATTTTTTGTTGTCATACCTACTATCTAGTGGCTAAGTGCTGCTAAATATTCTACAATGTACAGGAAAGCCCCCCCCACTCCCCACAGCAAAGAATGATCCAATTTAAGTAAATGTCCAGTAGTGCTGAGGTTGAGAAACACTACCTGTATACCAATTTGTAAATGACTTTAATTTAGGCTCTTTGCAACCTCCACCTCCCACATTCAAGCGATTCTCCTGCCTCAGCCTCCCAAGTAGCTGGGACTATAGATGCCGTGCCACCATGCCCAGCTAATTTTGTGTATTTTTAGTAGAGACAGGGTTTGACCATGTTAGCCAGGATGGTCTTGATCCCCTGACCTCGTGATCTGCCCGCCTCAGCCTTCCAAAGTGCTGGGATTACAGGGGTAAGGCACCACGCTCAGCCGTCATATGGTGTCCTTTTTGGCTCATGGGAGAATCCTACTTCACTGAAAAATTATTCTTTCTGCATGTCGTTGCTGTTGCAACTTAGATATGTATGTGATACGCATCTATCAAAAAAAGTGAAAAATCAAAGGGGACTCAAAGATAATCCACTACCAGGGCCAAGAGGATACATTTTAATCCTTACAAAGGGTCTTTGGTTGGGGAAAGAGGGAATAAAACAACTTGCTGGTAGTGATGGTTGTGACAGGAATGGAAGGTGTTACTTAGAGGAAGCATGAAATATGTCCAACTCATAGGGGAATGTATAGCGGTTTGCCTGCTCAGACTAGCAGTTTTTGAGCCTGACTACAGGTGGAATCATGTGTGCCAGAACCCTGAGCCCAGAGATTCTAAATTAATTATTTGAGGATGGAGCCGGGCAATGTGTATATTTTTAAAGTCGCCCATTTCTAGAATCACTAGTCTAGATAGTTTAGAATCAGTCTTTTAAATACCCTTAAAATAAAAAAAATTATCTACAAAATAAAATATATTACTTCTGTTTATGGCCAGGCACTGAGGCTCACGCTTGTAATCCCAGCACTTTAGGAGGCCGAGGCAGGTAGATCACTTGAGGCCAGGAGTTCGAGACCAGCCTGGCCAACATGGCGAAACCCCATCTCTACTAAAATTACAGAACTTAGCCAGGTGTATTGGTGTGCACCTGTAGTTCCATCTACTCTGGAGGCTGAGGCATGAGAATCACTTGTACCTGAGAGGCAGAGGCTGCAGTAGGCCAAGATTACACCACTGCACCTTAGTTTGGGTGACTGTGATTCAAACAAACCAACAACCTTCTGTTTAGCAAAATGTTCACTTGTCCTACTCATGACAACCACTGTCATTCAGACTGTACTTTCCCATCTCTTGTTCCATTTGCTTTCCCTGAAAATGCACCTGCTAGGGCCGCTGTTTTTCACTAGCCTACTGTAGTTTCTTATTAGACTTATGCTGGAACTTTTACTATTCTAAAATTGGACTTACTAGTGACAAAGCTGGTGATAATCACCAGAAATCTCACCTGGACGCTTAGCAACATGGCAGTGCTGGCATTTTCATGAAACACCGAGGAGAGTCAGTCTAATTATGGTTCTATGGGGACCTAAAAGAGTGTATTTCTGGGTGACGAGAACACAGAATAAAATCAGCCTTCATCCAGACAATACCCTTAGCATTCATTTTGGTTACTTCAGTTCTTTAATTTATCAAAACATTGTACACATGACTACTTTTGAATGTACTTGTAAGAGTTATAGATTTGCCTGAGTGGGGCCAAAGGGCTTTGCTATAGATATGCTAGATAATTTAAAGGGACTTTCAATTCATCATTACATCAATAATTTAATGTGTTTTCTTTCATCTAAATGTGTCCTGAGGCAGGTAAAAGAAGAGCTACTTATATATTGCGAAAGAAAACTTATTCTCTCCCTGGGCTTAAAGTTGCATATAATATATGGAAATTAAACTTGGGCTTAATTGAAATTTGGTTACAATTTGAGGCTTTATAGTTTCCTTGGGCCACCTATTGCATTCTTTTTAATGAAGCATTGAAAAAAATACAGCATTTAAAAAATACTAATTTAGTTTTGTTCTCTGCATGTTTCAAGCAACAAAAATATCTTTTGTTCCTTATAATATCAGTCTCAAAAATCAGATGTCTCCAAAACACACCAGACTGTCCCCCAGTATGATTATGCATTCATCTCCTATTAGCTTATCTACAGCCTTCCAGAATATATTTCCATTTTACTTTTAAATTACAGCTTTATTGTGATAAAAATTCACTTACCATAAGATTTATCCCTTTGAAATATACAATTAGGTGGCTTTCAGTGTATCTGCAGAATTTTACGACTATCATAAAAAATTTTGTAACATTTTTATTACCCCCAAAAGACACCCTGCACCCACGAGCTGTCGGATTACATTTCCCTATGCCCCCCTTCCCCAGAAACCGCTTATCTATATTCTGTCTCTATGAAATCGCCTATTCTGGACATTTCATATAAATGGAATCATACAATATGTAGGCTTCTGACTGGATTTTTTTACTTTGCATATTTTCAAGATTCATCAATATTTTAGCATGAATGGTACTTCATTTCTATTTATGATTGAATAATGTTCCATTGTATGGATATATACTACATTTTATTTAGCCATTCATCTGTTGACAGACATTTGTTTCCACTTTTGCCTATTATTAATAATGCTTCTGAGAACGTTTGTTTACACATTTTTTCCTCCGTGGACATGTATTCACATGTTTTTGCATATACAACTGCAAGTAGAATTGCTGAGTCACACAGTAACTCAATGTTTAACATTCTGAGGCATTGCCAAACTGTTTTCCGTAATTGCGTTACCATTTTTATCACCACCAGCAATATTTGAGGGTTCCAGTTTCTCCACATCCTTGTCAACACTTATTGTCTGTCTTTTTTTATTTTACCTTGTGGGAGTAGAATGTTATTTTATTTCATTGTATTTACCTAATACTAATGATGTTCAGCATCTTTTCATGTGTTTATTGGCCATTTGTATTTTTTTTATAAATGTCTATTCAAATTCTTTGCCTATTTTTAAATCGAGTTACTTATTTCTTATTGAGTTTAAAGAGTTCTTCATGTATACTGGATACCATTTCTTTATCAGATATATGATTCACAGACATTTTTCCCATTCTGTGAGTGTTTATTTTTAACTTTTTAAAAGGTATCATTTGTTGTACAAAGGTTTTAATTTTTATAAACTTCTGTTTATTTATTTTTTCTTTTTTTTTCTTGTGTCTTTTATGTTGTATTTAGGAAACTTCTGCAAAGTGTCAGGTCATGAAGATTTATCCATATGTTTTATTTAAGAGTTTTACATTTTTAGTTCTATTACACTTAAATCTATGACCCATTTTGTTAGTTTTGTATATGGTGTGAGGTAGGGGTCTAACCTTATTCTGTTGCATATGGATATCTAGTTGACTGAATACCATTTGTTTTAAAGACCTCTTTCTTCATGGAATTATCCTGACTGTCAAAAATAAATTAACCATGTAAAAGTATGCTACTGTACTCTCAGTTCTGTTCTATTAATCTATACATCTGTTTTTATGGCAGTATCACATTGTCTTGATTATAGTAACTTTGTAGTGAATTTTGAAATCAGGAAGTACAAATCCTCCAACTTTCTTCTTTATCATGATTATTTTGACTCTTCTGAGTACCCTGCATTTATATTTTAGAAGTAGCTATCGATTTCTGGAAAATACCCAGCTGAGATTTTGAGAGGTATCATGCTGAATCTGTAGATCCATTTGGGTAGTATTGCCATCTTAATTGTTCATCTTGTGAGTAATAAACATAAGATGTTTTTCTATTTAGTTAGATCTTTTTTCCAACGGTGTTTTGTAGTTTGTTATGTACAAGTCTTATGCTTTTTTTGGCAAATGTATCACTAAATATCTTACTCTTTTTGATGAGTTTAAACATGGAATTGTTGTCTTAATTTTATTTTTTGTTTTTCTTTGGTAGTGTTTAGAAAAACAGCTTATATTGATCTTACATTCTGCAGCCTTTTGGGGCTTATTTATTAACTCTAATAGTTTTCTTGTGAATTTATTAGTATTTTCCCTGTATAAGATTATATCTGCATCAAATAGAGATGTTTTTACTTCCTCCTTTTCAATTTGGATGCCTTTTATTTCTTTCCTTTTTTTTTTTTTTTTGCCTGATCAACCTGCGTAGACCTCCAGAAAAATGTTGAATAAAAATGGCAAGAACAGAATCCTTGTTTTGTTCATGATCTTAGACAGAAAGGTTTCATTCTTTCACCAATATGTATAATGTTAGCTGTCTTTTTATTTTAGATGACATTTATGAGATTGAAGATATTCCCATGTATTCCTAGTTTATTCAGTGATTTTATCAAGAAAGGGCATTGGAAGTTGTCAGATACTTTTAATGCACCTGTTTAGATGATCATATGTTTTTTGTTTTTATTCTATACCTATAGTGTATTACATTTATTAATTGATGTATATTGAACCAACTTTGCATTCCTGGGATGAATTTGATGTCATCTTGGTGTATAATCCTTTTTGTATGTTGCTGGGTTCAATTTGTTAACATTCTGTTGATAATTTTTTTATCTCTGTACTTAGGGATAGTTGTATGTTTTTGTGATGTTTTTGTCTAGTTTTGATATACTGGCCTCACAGAATGCATTGGAAAGTGTTCCTCTCTGATCACTTTTTTGAAAGAGTTTGTAAAGGATTGGTGTCCTTAATTGTGAAAGATTAATTTTTCTTTAAATATTTTATAAGAATTCACCAGTAAAGCCATCTGGGTCCTGGGCATTGTGTGTGTGTGTGTGTGTGTGTGTGTGTAAACTTTTTATTATTAATTTAATCCCTATTCTTATAAGTTTATTAAGATTTTCAATTTCTTCTTGAGTCAGTTTCAGTACTATATGTCTTTCCAGGAATTTATTCATTTGATCTTGGCTAATTTGTTGGCATATAATTGTTCATAGTATATTCTTATAAATGTTTTTGTTTCTATAATGTCAGTAGTAACGTACCCTCTTTGATTCCTGTTTTTGGCAAATTGCTCACTCTCTCTTTCTCGGTTAGTCTAGGTAATGGTTGGTCAATTCCCTGTTCTTTTCTTTCCTTTTTTTTTTTTTTGAGATGGAGTCTCGCTCTGTCACCCAGGTTGGAGTGCAGTGGTGCAATCTTGGCTCACTCCAACTTCTGCCTCCCAGATTCAAGCCATTCTTCTGGCTCAGGCTCCTGAGTAGCTGTGACTAGAGGCACCTGCCACCACACCCTGCTAATTTTTGTATTTTTAGTAGAGATGGTGTTCCACCGTATTGACCAGGCTTGTCTCAAACTTCTGACCTCGTGATCTGTCCGCCTTGGCCTCCCAAAGTGCTGGGATTACAGGCATGAGCCATCACGCCCAGCTTATTTTCTTCTTATAAGGACACCAATTCTATGACAAGGGCTCTACCCTCATGATCTCATCTACCTCCTAAAGACCCCATCTCCAAATACCATCACGTTGGGAGTTAAGGCGAGGTGTTCACCTATGAATTTGGAGGGGGAAGGGTGGTACACAAACATGAAATTCATAACAAAAGCTTTAAGTGCTTATGCCCATATTTCGAGTACCCCAGACCTGGGCAAGAGATTTGGTCAAAGGTTTCTGTACTTCATTACTTAAAATTATGAAGGAGTAAAATTCCAACAGCAGTAGAGCAGTTTCTTTACTCTGCTAGATATTGCTATCAAGTGGAATATTATTTTATTATTATTATACAAGCTCTGGGATACATGTGCAGAATGTCCAGGTTTGTTACATAGGTGTATATGTGCCATGGTGATTTGCTGCACCCATCAACCCGTCATCTACATTAGGTATTTCTCATAATGCTGTCCCTCTCCTTTCCCCCCACCCCCAACAGGCCTCAGTGTGTGATATTCTCTTCCCTGTGCCCATGTGTTCTGATTGTTCAACTCCCACTTAGGGGTGAGATCATGCAGTGTTTGGTTTTTCTGTTTGGTTTAACTGTGTTAGTTTGCTGAGAATGATAGTTTCCAGCTTCATCCATGTCCCTGCAGAGGACATGAACTCATTTCTTTTTATGGCTGCATAGTATTCCATGGTGTTTATGTGCCACATTTTCTTTATCCAGTCTAACATTGATGGACATTTGGGTTGGTTCCAAGTCTTTGCTATTGTGAGTAGTGCTGCGATAAACATATGGGTGCATGTGTCTTTATAGCAGAATAATTTATAATTCTTTGAGTATATACGCAGTAATGGGATTGCTGGGTCAAGTGGTATTTCTAGTTGTAGACTCTTGAGGAATCACCACACTGTCTTTCACAATGGTTATACTAATTTACACTCCACACTCCTACCAACAGTGTAAAAGTGTTCCTATTTGTAAACATTCTCTCCACCATCTGTTGTCTCTTGATTTTTTAATGATCACCATTCTAACTGGCATGAGATGGTATCTCATTGTGGTTTTGATCTGCATTTCTCTAATAACCAGTGATGATGAGCTTGTTTTCATAAATTTCTTGGCCACATAAATGTCTTCTTTTGAGAAGTGTCTGTTCATATCCTTTGCCCACTTTCTGATGGGTTTGATTTTTTCTTGTAAATTTGTTTAAGTTTCTTGTAGATTCTGGATATTGGCCCTTTGTCAGATGGATACATTGCAAAAATTCTTTCCCATTCTGTAGGTTGCCTCTTCACTCTGATAGTTTCTTTTGCTGTGCAGAAGCTCTTTAGTTTGATTAGATCCCATTTATCAATTTTGGCTTTTGTTGTTTTACTCATGAAGTCTTTGCCCCTGCCTATGTCCTGAATGGTATTGCCTAGGTTTTCTTCTAGGGTTTTTATGGTTGTAGGTCTTACATTTAAATCTTGAATCCATCTTGAGTTAATTTTTGTATAAGGTGTAAGAAAGGAGATCAGTTTCAGTTCTCTGAATATGGCTAGCCAGTTTTCCCAACACCATTTATTAAATAGGGAATCCTTTTCCCATTGCTTGTTTTTGTTAGATTTGTCAGAGATCAGATGGTTGTAGATGTGTGGTGTTATTTCTGAGGCCTCTGTTCTGTTTCATTGATTTCATGGTTCCAGTACCATGCTGTTTTGGTTACTGCAGCCTTGTAGTAGAGTTTGAAGTCAGGTAGCTTGATACCTCCAGCTTTGTTCATTTTGCTTAGGGTTATCTTGGCTATACAGGCTCTTCTTTAATTCCATATGAAATTTAAAGTAGTTCTTTTTAATTCTGTGAAGAAAGTCAATGGTAGCTTGATGGGAGTAGTGTTGAATGTATAAATTACCTTGGGCAGTGTGGCCATTTTCATGATATTGATTCTTCCTATCCATAAACATGGAATGTTTTCCATTTGTTTGTGTCCTCTCTTAATTCCTTGATCAGTGTTTTGTAGTTCTACTTGAAGAGGTCCTCCCATCCCTTGTAAGTTGTATTCCTAGATATTTTATTCTCTTTGTAGCAATTGTGAATGGGGGTTCACTCATGGTTTGGCTGTTTGTCTGTTATTTATGTATAGGAATACTTGTGATTTTTGCACATTGATTTTGCATCCTGAGACTTTGCCGAAGTTGCTTATTAATGTAAGGAGTTTTTGGGCTGAGACAGTGGGGTTTTCTAGACATATAATCATGTTATCTGCAAACAGAGAAATTTGACTTCCTCTCTTTCTGTTTGAATACCCTTTACTTCTTTCTCTTGCGTGATAGCCCTGGCCAGAACTTCCAATACTGTGTTGAATAGGAGTGGTGAGAGAGGGCATCCTCGTCTTGTGCCAGTTTTGAAAGGGAATGCTTTTGGCTTTTGCCCATTCAGCATGATATTGGCTGTGGGTTTGTCATAAATAGCTCTTATTATTTTGAGATACAGTCCATCAATACCTAGTTTATTGTGTGTTTTTAGCATGAAGGGATGTTGCATTTTATCAAAGGCCTTTTCTGCATCTATCGAGATAATCATATGGTTTTTGTCATTGTTTCGGTTTATCTGATGGATTATGTTTATTGATTTGCATTTGTTGAACCAGCCTTGCATCCCAGGGATGATTGTGGTGGATAAGCTTTTTAATGGGCTGCTGGATTTGGTTTGCCAGTATTTTATTGAGGATTTTCACATCAATGTTCATCAGGGATATTGGCTCAAAATTTTCTTTTCTTGTGTGTCTCTGCCAGCTTTTGGTAGCAGAATGACACTGGCCTTATAAAATGAGTTAGCGGGGAGTCCCTCTTTTTCTATTTTTTGGAATGGTTTCAGAAGGAATGGTACCAACTCCTCCTTGTATCTCTGGTAGAATTCAGCTATGAATCTATCTGGTCCTAGGCTTTTTTTGGTTGGTAGGCTATTAATTACTAACTCAATTTCAGAACTTGTTATTGGTCTATTCAGGGATTTGACTTCTTACTGATTTAGTCTTGGGAGGGTGTATGTGCTCGGGAATTTATCCATTTCTTCTAGACTTTCTATTTTATTTCCGCACAGCTGTTTATAGTGTTCTCTGATGGTAGTTTGTATTTCTGTGGGATCAGTAGTGATCTCCCCTTTATCAATTTTTGTTGTATTTAATTCTTCTCTCTTTTCTTCTTTGTTAGTCTGGCTAGTGATCTATCTATTTTGTTAATCTTTTCAAAAAACCAGCTCCTGGGTTCATTGATTTTTTGAAGGGCTTTTCATGTCTCTATGTCCTTCAGTTCTGCTCTGATCTTAGTTTTTCCTGTCTTCTGCTCGCTTTTGAATTTGCTTGCTCTTGCTTTTCTAGTTCTTTTGAGATGTTAGGGTGTCGATTTTAGATCTTTCCTGCTTTCTCCTGTGTGCATTTAGTGCTGTAAATTTCCCTCTAACACTGCTTAGCTGTGTCCCAGAAACTCAGGTTCATTGTGTTTTTGTTCTCATTGGTTTCAAAGAACTTACTTATTTTTGCCTTAATTTCATTATTTACTCAGTAGTCGTTCAGGAGCAGGTTATTCAGTTTCCATGTAGTTGTACAGTTTTGAGTGAGTTTCTTAATTCTGAGTTCTCATTTGATTGCACTGTCGTCTGAGAGACTGTTGTTATGATTTTCGTTCTTTTGTATTTGCTGAGGAGTGTTTCACTTCCAGTTATGTGGTCAATTTTAGAATAAGTTCTATGTGGTGCTGAGAAGAATGTATATTCTGTTGATTTGGGGTGGAGAATTCTGTAGATGTCTATTAGGTCTGCTTGGTCCAGAGTGAGTTCAAGTCCTGAATATCCTTGTTAATTTTCTGTCTCGTTGATCTAATATTGACAGTGGGGTGTTAAAGTCTCCCACTATTACTATGTGGGAGTCTAAGTCTCTCTGTAGGTCTGTAAGAACTTGCTTTATGAATCTGGGTGCTCCTGTATTGGGTGCGTCTATATTTAGGATCATTAGCTCTTCTTGTTTCATTAATCCCTTTACCATTATGTAATGCCCTTCTTTGTCTCTTGATATTTGTTTGTTTAAATTCTGTTTTATCAGAGGCTAGAATTGCAACCCCTGCTTTTTTTTTTTTTTTTTTTTGCTTTCCATTGGCTTGGTAAATCTTCTTCCATCTTTTTATTTTGAGCCTTGGTTTGTCGTTGCCCATGACATGGGTCTCCTCACCAATGGGTTAGCCTTTAAAAATCTTGTTTGAAAAATGTTTAATGATATGGCAACTATTTATGATAAATATTAAATATAAGCAAATGGAAACCAGCTGTTTAGGGAAGCGATTTTCTAAACCACTCTCT
>CAUYLG010053735.1:0-74137 GCA_963573385.1 Cacajao melanocephalus | reverse complement strand
AGTTGTCCATTCTCGTTAGCATTTCCTTAAATCTTCTTTCAAGGTTCTTAGTTTCTTTGCATTGGGTTAGTACATGTTCTTTTAGCTCACAGAAGTTTCTTATTATCCACCTTCTGAAGCCTGATTCTGTCAGTTCGTCACCCTCATTCTCCGTCATGCCTTGTTTTCTTGCTGATAAGGAGCTGCGCTCCCCCTGTAGGAGGAGAGGCATACTGATTTTGGGTGTTCTCAGCCTTTTTGCACTGGTTTCTTCCCATTTTTGTGGATTTATACACCTGTCGTCTTTGTAATTGCCGACTTTCAGATTGGGTCTGAGTGAACGTCCAGCTTGTTGGTGATGAAGTTTTTTCTGTTTCTTAGTTTTCCTTTGGCAGACGCCCCTTCCCCACAGAGCTTGGTCTTCCCGGGTTCAGCTGTGCTTACCGTGAAACTCTTGGTCCTCAGAGCTTCCAATTGCTGTTCTCCTTGTGGGGGTGGGACCAGCCGAGCCTGGCTCAAAGGGTGCCCAGTCGAGTATACTCCGCACTGAGAAGTGCTGCGCCGTGCCGGAGCGCCGGCAAAACAGCTGTGCCGGCCAAAAGAGTCGCGCTGGCGACCTGTGTGGCTCCTCCGCCGGGAATCTCCCAGTTTGTGGGCCACAGAAATTCGTCTGAAATTGCGGCGTCCACTTGCTCTCTGTGCTTTCACTGGGAGCTACAATCCTGAGCTGTTGTTAATCGGCCATCTTGGATCTCTCCCTGATTTTTTAATATTTCTAAATCTGCAAATTTCATGAAAACACCCTGACATCTGGCTTCTACGAAATGATGAAAAGAACCATACATAACCATGAGCTTAAGTGGAGACTACCCCTTCAGAAAGAGCATGTGTTCTCAGGTTGCCCCACTTTCCCATACTCTCATACCTGGCCCGCTTTATAAAACTCTCATACCTGGCCCTCTGCACTCCTTACATTGCCTGCCTGACACCTGTGGCATAATAAATGTATGAATAGGGTCTAAGATTCTAGCCAGAAAAGAGTTCAGACAAGAAGTTTCTGCAAATCTCCCCGGTAGCCCTAGTGACTAGCACTGCATTGTCACCTGTCCTCCAGAGCCCCGGCCACTTTCCCGTGTCAATAGCAGAGTGAGAATGAAGCCTATCCCACTATCTGTAATTAAATCACCACTACTCAGACATTCTCTTGGTCTGCAACTTATTACCATACCCTGGGTTTCTTACCCTTACTGCTGAATTCCAGTGTGATGGATCTCAAGTCCCCTATGTGTTCCACAATTTGCTCTTTAAGTGGAAACGTTTACATTTTAATTGCCTAATATGTTCCTATCATATTCCATCCAGTAGGATGTCAGGACTCTGTACAGTTCTTAGTAAAGTAAACCAGTCTAGGCTGCAGCTCCTCCATCATCAAGACGAAGCTCAGCTCAAACCCAATGTATCCAAGAAAACTTTCAGGACAATATAATGTGAATATTCCTATTAACTAAGAAAACCAAGTCACAAAAGTCTGGATATGAATTTTAGTTTTACTGCTTCTTAGCTGTGTGGCCATGGGCAAATTACTTGAACTTTCTGAGTTTTATTTTATTTTTTCAATATTTTATTTTTTATTAACAAATAATTTTACATATTCATGTTGTACATATTTTGATATGTACAATGTATAGTGATCACATAAAGATAATTAGCATGTCCATCATCTCAAACATTTATTATTATTTTTTATTATACTTTAAGTTCAAGGGTACAGAAAAACGGTCTGTTGCACAGGGTATGATGATTGGGATAATCAAATAGCCATTTCTTAATACAATAATTGGTAGGTATGTAACATGCACACTTTAAAGCTGGCTGTTGCTGTTACTATAATCTTTCTTTTTTTAAGATGGAGTCTCACTCTGTCGTCTAGGCTGGAGTGCAGTGGTGCCATCTTGGCTCACTGCAACCTCCACTTCCCAGGTTCAAGTGATTCTCCTGCCTCATCCTCCCGAGTAACTGGGACTGGAGGCATACACCACTGCATCCAGCTAATTTTTGTATTTTTTTTTTTTAGAGATGGGGTTTCACCATGTTGACCAGGCTGATCTCAAACTCCTGACCCTGTAATCTGCCCACCTCGGACTCCCAAAGTGCTGGGATTACAGGCGTGAGCCACTGCACCCAGACTATAATCTTTATCATTATCAGTTTCATTGCTGTTTCTATTGTTACTATTATTATTATTGTTAGTAATATTCCACTATAGTGCTTCATGTGGAATCTAAAAATTTAATGGCATAAAACGTGGAATCATATTATTGAAATATTTAAGAAAAAATTAGAATAAAGCTGTTATGGAAGGAGGGGAAATTGCCTATCATGTTACATCTGAATTCAGGTCATCACAATATGTGCTGTTTACAGAGTTCTTCTGCAGTGCATTTATTCTATGGAGAAACTAGACTTGTTTGGCACCATTAGAGTCATGAGGAAGATCAAATACCACAGAAGAGTTCTCCATGGCCAGAAAGTATTTGGAAAACCCAAGAGCTGTGCAGAGCTATGATCAATGACTTGAATCAAAGATTATAAGGAAACATCAAGCTGAACAGAGTATGCAAGGCAACATGGCAGGCAGTCTTCATTTGGGATGCCACTGTAAGCTGATGGAGATACAGAGAGATAGCATATCTGAATAATAACAACAAAGTCGGCAGATACCCTCCCCCTGGGAGTTTGGGCAGCCTATTTTCTCATTTAGTTGGAAAGAAAATAGTAGTTTTGTTTTATGTTCTTTTACAGTCAAAATTTTTCAACAAGGATTGCAATTTATCCATGCAAAAGATGAGGTCATGTAACCACAGTGAAGAGTCTTAGACATGAACAGACCATAATGACACAAGGTAGAGTCTTCTGTTTTACTTCACTACGAACTATGTAATCTTGCTAAGGAACAATTTGTTTCATGTCACTCCTCTGATCAATAAGCTTCAAGGGCCCCCTGTTACTGAAAGAGCAATGTCTAAATTTCTAGGATGCCTGCATGCTGCCCAGATATGGGGAAGACAAGTGTTTAACGGAACGATGCAGTGGCTAAGAGAACCTAAATTTTGTGTTTTCTCTGTCAGTGAAAAGACTACCATCCTATCAATCACCCTAGTCAACAATATGGGAATATTCTCGATTTCTCTTTCCTTTTTCTTATACATACATTTCATTAAATGATTAATTGTCACAATCAATCAATAAGTTAGCTCTTATCAATGTAACTCCTAAATAGTTCTTGAACTTGTCCAGTTTGTCCATTCCCACAACTTCTATCACCATTCAGGCCTGAATTATTACAATATCCCAAACTGAAACATCCCCTTTTTTCCCCTAAATTCATCCTTCACATGCATTTTCATGAGTGGGGAAAAAAAACTCTGATATATGTGTATTAGGGAGAGAGGAGGGGCAGAAGAGGTAATGGCCATGAGGAAGGTTTGGCTAGAGAAGAGACAACTAATAATTACAGCTAACCTTTTGTTGATTGAATATTACATATCACGTGTTATGCTAATTGCTTTCTGTTCATTCTCTCATTTAGTTCTCCAAAAGTTCCAAGAGGTACACAGTCAAGACTTAAAGGGTATGGTAAGTTAAATATGGTTATAAATTCCTTGCTGTTCCTCCCATTGAGACATTGAATCTAATTCCAATCCTGGAATCTGGGCAATCTTAATGACTTGTTCAGTGAGAAGAATGCAGCATAAGTGATGTAACTTTTGATGAAATTTGAAGGTAGGTCATAAGAAGTCTTTCCTTGGAACAGTTTCTCTTTTAAAACCTTAAAAAACTGCATCAAAATCCCACAACCCTGAAGGTGTCATTCTGTGAGAAGCCCAGACCATGGGGCCTGGAGGGCCTGGAGCATGAGCTGCCATGTGGAGATACATACAGGCCAAAGAGCACTGAGACACCAGGCATGTGCATGAACAGTTCTCTTGGAAGCTGCTCCTCCACCCCAGGCACTCCAGGTGACATGTGGACTCAGGATGAACTGCCCAGCTGACCCCTGAGTACTATATCCACAAAATTGTGATCAAAATTAAATGGTTATTGTAAACTGCTAAATTTGGGGAGTTTCTAATGCCACAACAGATACACAGAGAGGTTAACTCACTTGATCAAAGTCACATAATAGACGTTAGAATAGAGGCTCAAATCCAGGCAACATGATTCCAGAGTGTACCCTCTTAAGCATGGGGCCATACTCTGTCCTTGAGTGGACAATGTTGGTTAATAAGTTTAGTAATGTCAGATGTTTGCAGAGAACATGGTGTATGAGACAGGGTGAGGGTGGGACAAGGAGAAGAGAGCCAAGCATCATCAAGGAGTTTCTGCGCTGGAAATACTTTACCTGATTTAATTTTTGAAAAAACCTTTGAAAACAGGCAAGGTTACCTTCATTTTATGAAGAAAGAAAACTGTGTCTGAGAACAACTGGCCAAACTCCAACATGAACAAAGTCATAGATTTGGGTTTTAAACTCAAGTTAGGATCCAAAACCACCGTAACCATTGCCCTGGGCGTCCTGCCAATGGAGTGAATTTAGGGAGCAGGTCTCAGGGCTGGATTTCCCAGAAGGAAGACATCTGAGCCCACAATGGCAGTCTTCAGCTCCAGGTCGGGCCTGAGCATGCTAAGGTGAGGGATGATTTATTCCACTTCTACATCAGAAGACAAAAACTTTTAATTAAAAGAAGGGAGAAAAAACTGCCAGAGAGTGAGCAGGGAGTCCACACCATCTGACAGTTTCAATTTTCACTTATAGCTTACTTTCACCGATTGATATCCTTCTTGTGCCTGCTGATGAGAACCATGGGCTCCTATAAATCACCTTCCAGAGTCACAGGCAACTGCCTTTTTAACCCTCACTTTGACAGAAACATTGGCAACAACAATAATGGTAACAATTACTTTTCATTGATCACTACCTGTGTGTCAGAATTTATGAAAAGTGCTGCATCTATAACTTCATTTAACTCCCACAAAACCCTATGAAGTATAGGCTGTTAGTATCCTTAATTAAAAGATGACTGAATTGAGTCTTGGGAAGTTAGCCTGACTTACTCACAATCGTAAGGCAAATATGTGTCAGAGTTGAGATTTGAATCTCTAGTTAACATCTGAACCCAAACTCATTTTTGCACACTAAACATCCTTGTTGGAACAGACATAATGTTCCGTACTTTTTACTTTCCTATTTTTTTTTTAAATTTGTATAGCCAAGTGTGGTGGCAGGCACCTGTAATCTCAGCTATTCGGGAGGCTGAGGCAGAGAATCACTTGAACCTGGGAGGCAGAAGTTGCAGTGAGACAAGATCACGCCACTGGACTCCATCATAGGTGACAAGATTGAGATTCTGCTTCAAAATAATAATAATAATAAATAAAATAAATTTGTAGATATATCATAATACTATAAATTTTGGACATGAGTAATTTCCCCTCTATTTTATAAAGACAACAAAAAAGACATTAACACAGAATCATGAAGCCAGTCAAGCAACCATAATAACAACTAACATTTATGTTATGCTTCTATGAGCTCATGTTTTAACTACTTTAACCGTATTAGTTAATTTTTACAACGTAATATGATAATAATAAGACCTAATTATTACTCCTATTTTAGAGATGATGGAATTGACATGCAATGGAATTGATGTCCCTGAAATCACACTGTTAAAAGGAAGCACAGAAATAAAATTCATTTTTTCCTGCCTCCTAGTCTAGAGTTTTTCCCACTGTATCTATCACATATTTTCAGATGTCTATCCTTTCCTTAAGGAAATGGAAGAATGCAACCATTTCAGTGGTTGGAATATTAGGCTGAGGGTCTTGAGAATTTGATATCAAAGCTCTGGGACATAGAATAGTTTAATTAATAAGAGAGCCTATCAAGGCAGGGACTAAAGTACTGAATTTAAGGAAACACTCAAGGGTAGCACTTGCACCACTCAGATCATGAAAGTGAACATCTCCTTAAATTTCACCTCCCAAGGTACCTTACTGCCTTCATTCTACTCCTGGCTTTGGAGCATATTAGTGTTGGTCTCATTAGAATTGTGGAAGGTATTCTGTGGGGACTGTGATGGGAGATAATGTTAAATATATTAATTTATCATTTCTTAGCACCTAATGCATGCTCAACACTATGGGAGACTCTGGAGAGGAATCTTTCATTCAGCCATTCAACACTGATTCATTGAGTGTCTCTAATTTCCCCAGCACTACTGATACCAAGAGAAATCTAGTCCTTTCTCTTGAAGTGAAAGGTGGAGAAGCTCTTCACAGAATCACACGGAGATCACCATGTGAGTGCCAGAGTAGAGGTGCACATGCAAAGTATCTGGGGCACAGGGAGGGCCTACCTACATCCCGGAGTCTGGGGAGACTTTGGAGAGCACGGACAATTTGAGCTGGGGCCTGCAGGTTGTTTGGGTTCTTTGGTTGCAAACAACAGAAATCAGCTCTAGCTAACTCAAGAAGATAACAAACAAAACAAGGAAACAAAATTTTTTGAAAGGATGGTTTCTCGGGAAACAGAGGCTACTCCAGGGACCTAGGGAGAAGGAATACATGAGCAGTCTCTTCAGAACAAAGCCAGAATGAGAACTTAGCTCTAGTCATTCATTCACTGGGTGCCACTCTGCTTTTAAGATTCAGATTTCCAAGAGGGAGTGCCTGAATGATGTCACAGGTCACTAATCTGCTCTTTGGCTGAAATAGGGCGGGGTAGTTTCACAAAGGGAATCTAGGCACTTTGATCCCCAGGATGAGAGGAGATGCTGAGCAGACAAAAATGACATCTGTCCACTAGGGAGAAAAAAAAAAAGCAACTGTAATAGTTTCCTAGGGCTGCTGATACAAAATACCACAAACCAGGTGGCTTAATACAATGGAAATTTATTCTCCCACAGTTCTGATGGCTAGATATCTGAAATCAAGGTGCTGGCAAGGCCACGCCCCCTTCAAAGGCTCTAGGGAAGAATCCTCCCTGGTCTCTTCCTAGCAGCTAGTGGCTGCGAGAAATTCTTGGTGTTCCTTGGCTTTTAGCTGCATCACTCTAATTAATCTATGCCTCCATCACTGCATGGCTTTCTTCCCTGTGAGTGTGTCTCCTCTCTTCTCTCTCCTTATAAGAATGCCGGCCATTGCTGGAGCCTGTACTAATCCGGTATGTCCTCATCTTGACTTGATTACATCTTCCAAGAGCCTATTTCTGAATAAGACCACATTCACAGACACTGGGGGTTAGGACTTCAACATATCTTTTTAAGGGACATGGTCAAGCCATAACAGCAACCAACTAGAGAAATAGGATTATTTATCCAGAGAGAAAACTTCAGGGGCATTGGAATATGCAAAATATTCAGGAAGCACCCAGGTACACTATGTGGTCAGGGACAATCATCACAGGGAGATGAGATAGCTAGAGGCCAGATCATAAAGCATCTTTGGGGCCCAACTAAGAGAATTTAGACCTGATGTTTTAGACAGTAGGGAGCCTACACGTGTCTAAGAATCACCCCTCTGGCTGCATGGTGGAGATGGATAGAAGGGAGCCCAGCAGAAGGAAGATGTTCCAGGAGCAGCTCTCATTCCAGGAAGCCTGGAGGTGGTTATCTCTCCTGATGAACTTTGAGGACCTGTATCTAATCACGCAAGCTCCTCCTGTCTCCCTCTTTACAACTCCCCACCCTGTCCCCATTAATGTATCCCTCTTCTATCTCCCTACTTGTAATCTGATTTTCCAGATTAACCCTCTTTTGTCTGCTCACATTAACCTTAAAAGTAACATGGATCATTTTTTCTCTAATCTAATCTCTCTGGCCATCTATTCAGCCTCTTCCTCTCAGTGGTTCTACTCATCACATCTTTTTGAAATATACTTGGGAAAAATGGATGGGCAAGGCAAGAAGGACAAAGAGAAAAATTTCTCCCAGAGTACACATCTAATCATCTTTGCCTTTTTTCACCCAGATGGGTGTCTGATTGAGCTCAAATCAAGAGCGAGTCTTCAGTGCTCAAAGACGACAGAGTGTGTAAAGATCAAACATATGCAGCATATTGAAAATATCAGAGAGGCTTCCACCAAACCAGAGAACTAAAAGGGCACTCGCATTTAGAGAAAATGTTCTTCATTTTATAGGTGAGGAAACAGGAGCTTGGAGAGATTTGAAAGGTCGACCCAGGTTTACTGTGTGAGCTCATGGCTGAACTGAACTTGGAGTGCTGGTCATTTGCTCCTGAGATGCATTCCTCAGCAAATGCAAAAGAACGGAAATCATAAGAAACAGTCTATCAGACCACAGCACAATCAGATCAGAACTCAGGATTGGGAAACACACTCAAACCCGCACAACTACTTGGAAACTGAACAACTAGCTTCTGAGTGTCGACTGGATAAACAATGAAATGAAGGCAGAAATAAAGATGTTCTTCAAAAAAATAATAAATAAAAAGATGTAGGTGCAGCTTTTTCAGCATTAGTGCTCCAGCCACACTGAACCTCTCTCGTCCCTGGAGCACATTCTGCTCTCTCTCTCCTGTGCTTCTCCCCACTATCCTGTACCTGACAGCTCCTCATCATTCAGATTTCAGGTTGGAAGTGACATCCTCTAAGAAGCCCACCTGAACTCATCATGCAGGAACAGAGAGGCCTCCCTCCTCTGGGCAGCCCAGGGCTGCTCCTCTCCCAGCACTTCTAGTAACTCTGACTAGTCCAAGGTTTCAGCTGCCTCAGCCAGGGATACACAGGCACACCAGTACCGCTGTGGCTCTAGGAGCAAAACTTAAGACACCATCACCTTTGGCAACTCCTTCCCCTCCCTGAGCCTCAGTTTTTCCATCTCTAAAATGAGTGGCTTCGGCTTAAACATTTTCTGAGGTGTTGACAGATACCGTATAAGAGAAAAACAAATCCAATTTGAGAATGCTAATTGGGCTTCTGTGTTACAAAGGGTCTCACTGCACTTCCGAAAACCTGGACCATGCTACTACCCGGGAAGCTCTAAGAGGGAGTTCTTCTTATTGTTGTCATTATTGGTCTTAGTATTAGCAGCAGTATTTTCCTTTCTCCATCACGTCATATAGAACTTTCACTTTCTTGTCACTTACTGTGCACCAGACACTATTCTAAGTGTCTTGTAAGCATCAATTCACTTAATGACCTTAACAACTTGAATTAGGGATATAATTTTATAGATGAGGATTTTAAGGCATGGAGAGGTTAAGAGATCTGCCTAAGGCCACACAACTGGGAAGTGGGAGAAACAGAATTCAAATGCAGGCAGAATGAGTTTTTTGTTTTGTTTTGAGACGGAGTTTCGCTCTTGTTACCCAGGCTGGAGTGCAAGGGCGCGATCTCGGCTCACCACAACCTCCACCTCCTGGATTCAAGCAATTCTAGTAGCTGGGACTACAGGCATGCAACACCATGCCCAGCTAATTTTTGTATTTTTAGTAGAGACGGGGTTTCACCATGTTGACCAGGATGGTCTCGATTTTTTGACCTCATGATCCACCCGCCTCAGCCTCCCAAAGTGCTGGGATTATAGGCGTGAGCCACTGCACCCGGCCAGGATGAGTTTTAAGATGGTGCTTTTAACCACTCGGTTATTGGTGGCATCTCAAAGGATTAGGGCTCCACAAGCCCATACAGTAGAAAAAGGTTTTCGGAATCCATGAAGTTCCTTGAGATTTCACCCAAAGTTTTCCGTCACTGACTTGGGAACTGCTGTATTCACCTGATCATTGGCAGCTGTGTGTCTGCTGATCAGCCAGCATCACCCATCCATTGCCACTCCTTCTACCAGCCTCCTGCCCCACCTCTGAGACTGGACCTCCTTGGTTACAAAAAGCTGCCAAAACAAAGCACTAATCAATAGCAGGCTGACCACCACAAAAAGCTCCTCTCTGGAAAGGCTGATTCAGCCTGATTTTGCCCCATCCACTGGTCTCCCAGGTCCCCTACACCACAGGTTGTTGTCTCCTGCCTGATCGCATCACCTGAGTTAGGACACAGAGATGTGATGCCAGGAGGCCTGTTGTCTGCCTCGAACATTTTCATGCTCAGCTTGTGAGAGCAGAAGACAGATCACCAGCCCCAGCAGGATGCCGATCATCCCAGGGAATGGCGGCCAACAGCTGAGGCTTCCAGGAGCTCCATTCCTGTGTCTTCCTTCAGTGTCTTCCTCTGAATCTGCTCAGCCGCCACTGTTGTGTCACTGACCCTAAGAGAAGGAGCTGAGCGATTTTATAAACTTCAGGGTTCCAAGCTGCAGGAATCTTGGGGATTATTTTAACCTGTTTCATCATGTATACACAGAGAAACTCAGGCACACCAAGTGGAAAGGTCTTTCCAGGTTCACACTGTGAATTGGTGGCAGAGTTAGGACCACAATTGGAATTTTCTGCTTTCTAGTTCAGCATTCTTTTTAATAGCACTGTTGTTTATTAGATAGCTAGAGGAGGGAGACCTTTCTAGGGACAATTGTTACAATTGTCTCATATTGTAGATGGGGAACTGAGGTCCAGAAAGAGGAAAAGATTTGCCCCAAATCACAAAATACTATGGTTATTTGGAGTTCTTTGTGTTTATATCATACTTCCCACCTGAGCCTGTGAGTATCATGAAAACTGAGTCCCTCCTGGATTCATCTTTGTACCTAGGAAATGCTGGGCACGGAGCAAGTGCTCAATAAATAATGGTTAAATGGATGTTAGATCTAAGAACAAATGAATAAATGCGTAGATGAATAAATGGATGAATTAATTAATAAATAAATTTATCTAGCTTAAGGTTTTGGTCTCTCTTGGGAAGAAACTCCTAAGGAAGTAATGCTTGAAGTTATCACTCATGGATATCAGAATTTAAATCAGTCTTGTACGTTTTTCTGAGCATGCAATTTGATGAACAGGGAACAAGCAATCCATATCAGCCAGGAAAGTTGCCGGGTGGGAGGAAAAGCTTAGATCTGGTAGGGTGAGACTGCCAGACAGATAACATGTTTACATTTCTCTCCAGGTTATAAAATTTACTTCATATTCATCATCTCATTAATCTTCAAGGCAGCTCAGTGTGGCAGATAAGTTGTGCCTGCTTCACAGATGAAGAGACTGAGGGTCACAGATAGAAAAGAACTAGCCCATGGCCCTTCCGATCTTGGGTGCAGAGTCAGGCTTGGAATCCAAGCCCTCCCATTCGCTTCTCTGCCTGGCTCTTTTGGAGATTGTGTTGAGAGGGCTAGGTTGGGGTCTCAGGGTACCTCCTATACTTTTAAACCAAAAACCACTTGGCTTTTCCAGAAAGGAATCTGAAAACAGCTGGTCTCACTGCACTGGGACCCTGTGGGCTCAGGAAGGATTAAATTCCAGCTCCACAGACCAAGCTCATTTCTCACTCTGTCTCATTAGGAGTGGCCGTCAGCGCCTACAGCAGGGAGCTTGCCTATCATCCACTCGCACTTCCTACTCACAGGTGACAGCCCCACCGGCTGCTCCAGCCCGCATCAGATGTCAATTTCTTGGAGACAAATGGTGAGGCTTTTTCTAAGAAACTAAAATGTGTTCTTTGTTCAATCTGTATTTATTGAGCGCCCTACTGTGTATCCCTTTGTGCTAGGTGTTCTGGGGAAAAAGAATGAACAGTCCTGCTAATTGTTAAGCATGATACTAGATATCATATATACTTGTTTTATTAATTATTATTGTTGTTGTTATTTTTGTTATTAAAGGCTACTTATTATTGAGCACTTATGCTTTGCTAGAATTTACAAAGCACTTTTTATTTCAACTTCTATGATGATGATGATGATGACAATGATGATAATGATGATGATTATACAGGGCTGAAAATATCCTCCCAAAGTTAAGGCCACCTGGAATCTCAGAATGTGCTCTTATTTGGAAATAGGGTCTTTGTAGATATAATCAAGTTAACATGAAGACACACTGGGTTAAGGTGGTCATGCCTGCCCTCAAGGAGCATAACATCTTGGAAGGGTGATAAGTTATTTAGAAAGAAAAGTATACCAAAAGATAACATCTCAAGTTGCCTTAAAATTAGATGGAGACTAGATTATAGTAATGGTTGCATAATTCTATAAATTTACTAAAAATCATTGAATTGTACAATTCAATGTCAAAACTGTAAAATCATTGACTTTTATGGCATGTAAATTATGCCTCAGTGAAGCTATTAAAAACAATAGAATTGAGAGAATAAAAGGAAAGGGTGACATTTAAGTTGCTATGAGCCAGCCCATTTTGTCTACAAGGGCCTATAGGTATAAGCAAGAAGTCTGAGATTTTTAGGGGTTCATGAACTTCTGTGGGGAAGGTGAGAAGGAAATAGTGGGTTCAAAACACACACACAAATGCAACCTATAAAATAAAAATCAAGAGTTGAATGAAATATCTCTAAAATGTAACACTATGCTAACTATGTCAACTGTAGTCCATTTTAAGTCTTAAGGAAACATATGTAATGTGAGGTGTAAAGGCATTTCACAAGGTTCCCCAAAATAAGAATGTCCAGGGTCTATAAAACCTTAAAGTGACCTTAGTTATAAAGACAATTCCTGTCCTCCTGTACCATGAACTCCTTGGGCTTAATGCAGAAGTCAACAAACTTTTTCTGAAAATATTCAGCTTGTAAATATTTTAGGCTTTGTGAATCATCTCATCTTTGTAGCAGTTACCCAACTCTGTCATTGTAGCCTGAAAACAGCCATCAACAATATATCAACAAAAGAATGTAGCTATGCTATCATAAAAGTTTATTTACAAATCAAGCAGATAGCTAGATTTGGCCTGTGGGCTGCAGTTTGCTGACCTGAGCCCAGCTTGGTGGTGGGGACACTGTGCTGGTTTCAGAAAACTGGAGTCCTCCTGGCTCCACAATGGACTCATTCTTTGATTTTAGCCAAGTCACTTCTTTGAACGTGGTTTCTTTAACCCAGTTCTATCAGGAAGTAGGGAATAAGGTTACTTTCAAAGGGTGCATCTCCTTAGACCTCCAGGAAATGCTGAAACACCAGGTTTCAGGAGGAACAGCTGGGAGCTGCAGCTGCAGGCTAGCCACCTCTTTCTCTCCTCTCTCCTTTCCTCTCCTTCCCTCTCCCCTCTCCTCTCTTATCTCTCTCTCTCTCTCTTTCCCCTATACCCCCCTACCATATAGGCATGCACAACCTTTTTCTCTCTTTTGCTCACTATCTCCTCCTCCTTCATTCTCCAAGCTTTTTTTTTCTTTATTTCTTCTGAAAAAAAAAAAGGTGGAGGGATACATGTGCAGAACATGTGAGCTTATTACATAGGTATACGTGTGCTGCAATGGTTTTCTGTACCTATTAAACTGTCCTCTAAGTTCTCTCCCTTCACGCCTCAACCCCACAACAAGCCCTAGTGCATGTTGTTCCTCTGTCTGTGTCCATGTGTTCTCAATGTTTAACTCCCACTTATGAGTGAGAACATGAGGTGTTTGGTTTTCTGTTCCTGTTTTAGTTTATGAGGATGATGGCTTCCAGCTTCATCCATGTCCCTGCAAAGAACATGATCTTATTCCTTTTTATGGCTGCATAGTATTCCATGGGGGTATATGTACCACATTTTCTTTATCCAGTCTATCATTGATGGACATTTGGGTTGGTTCTGCATCTTTGCTATTGTAAATAGTGCAGCAATAAACACATTTGTGCATGTGTCTTCATAGTAGAATGATTTATATTCCTTTGGGTATATACCCAGTAGTGGGATTGCTGGGTCAAATGGTATTTCTGGTTCTAGATCCTTGAGAAATCGCCATACTGTCTTCCACAATGGTTGAACTAATTTACATTTCCACCAGCAGTGTAAAAGCACTCCTATTTCTCCACAGCCTCGCCAGCATCTAGTATTTACTGACTTTTTAATAATCACCATTCTGACTTGTCTGAGATGGTATCTCATTGCAGTTTTGATTTGCATTTCTCTGATGGTCAGTGATGTTGAGTTTTTTTTCATGTTTGCTGGTTAAGTAAATGTCTTCTTTTGAGAAGTGTCTGCCCATATCCTTCCTTTACTCACATTTTGATTTTTTTTTTTTGTAAATATGTTTAAGTCCCTTGTAAAATCTGAGTATTAGACCTTTGTCAGATGGGTAGATTGCAATAACTTCTCCCCATTCAGTAGGTTGCATGTTCACTCTGATGATAGTTTCTTTTGCTGTGCAGAAGCTCTTTAGTTTAATTAGATCCCATTTGTCAATTTTGGCTTTTGTTGCAATTACTTTTGATGTTTTTGTCATGAAGTTTTTGCCTATGCCTATGTCCTGAATGGTATTGCCTAGGTTTTCTTCTAGGGTTTTAATGGTTTTGGGTTTTACAATTAAGTCTTTAATCTATCTTGGATTAATTTTTGTATAAGGTGCGAGGAAGGGGTCCAGTTTCAGTTTTTGGCATGTGGCTAGCCAGTTTTCCCAGCACCATTTACTGAATAGGAGAGCCTTTATTCATTGCTTTTGTCAGGTTTGTCAAAATTCAGATGGTTGTGGATGTGTGGTATTATTTCTGAGGTCTCTGTTCTGCTCCATTGGTCTAAATGTTTGTCTTGGTACCAGTACCATGCTGTTTTGGTTACTGTAGCCTTGTAGTGTAATTTGAAGTTAGGTAATGTGATGCCTTTAGCTTTGTTCTTTTTGCTCAGGATTGTCTTGGTTATACAGCATCTTCTTTGATTCCATATGAAATTTTAAAAAGTTTTTTCTAATTCTGTGAAGAATGTCAATGATAGTTTGATGAGAATAGCATTGAATGTATAAATTACTTTGGTCAGTATCTCCAAACTGCTCCTGTCTTATCCTAAGCATTGACAATGAGGGCTGTCCCAGCCATAGTGTTTGTAAGACTTTCCAGCACCTGAAGTGGCTACCAACTGGTTCATTTCCTGTGTTTCCTAAGTCCAAACTCTTAAGGAAGGAACCCAGTGGCCTGCCTTATCTTAAGTCAGAACACAGCTCTACAGTGGGTCACTGTAGAGTCTAAGAGTTTATGGCCCTCCATTGAAGGGTGCACATTGCTCAATCCAGTCTTTGTTGTCTGGTGCTATGGTGTGAATGTTTGTGCTCCCCCAAAACCTAATCACTAATGTGATGGTGATAGGAGGCACCTTCAGGAGGTGATTAGGTCATGAGGACAAACCCCTTATAAATAGAATTAGTGCCCTTACAAAAAAGGCCTCAGAGAGCTGCCTTGCCTCTTCCACCAGGTGGGAATACAATTAGAAGGCCATATCTAGGAAACAGAAAGCAGGCCTTCACTAGATGCTGAATCATCCTTGATCATGGACTTCCTAATCTCCAGAATTGTGAGAAACAAATTTGTGTTGTTTATAAGCTAATCAGTCTATGGTATTTTGTTACAGCAGCCCAAATGGACTAAGACATCTGAGACTGGGGAAAGAACAAGGGAAAAGATCTAAAGCATGGCTGTGAAGGAGATTAGCACTAAGTCTCTCTGGATTATATCATTCCCTAAGACAAGAGAGCCTAAAGGTTAGTAGGGAAAATGTGGGCTTCATCCAGATGAAGTGAAGGGGATGCTTCTATACCAGTTGTGCTTCCACAGTGACCTTGGGTAAGTCATACCAACTCTGAGCTTCAGTTTACCTATAAAATGGGGTGATAATTATTTCCTTAGATGAATATTCTGAAAAAACGACAAAACTAATATTAATACTGAGAAATACAATAGACACTCAATGCATAGCAGCTTCTTTACTATTACAGGGATAATGCTGTTTACTCTCTTTGGGTGCTGCATTTATCAATTTGAAGCAATTTGGTTGACCATTTATTGGGTATAACTATGTACATGAGTGTCATTATGCATGAAAAGCCTCTGAGAAGTGCTCAGTCATGGACACGTGTGTGGGTTCTGCTCCTGTTATTATTATTATCATTCTGCACCTGGTGGATTGGCTCCAGAGAGCTGGGCCGACACTGCACAAGACAATCTGAGTTAGGGATTCTTGGCAGGCAGGCAGGCAGGCAGAGACAGAGTCCTGCGATGAAGGCAATACAGCTCTAAACACATAGCCAGGGGACTTTTTTTTTCTATATTAAACTATTGATTTTTCATAAACTAAGAGCACAAAAGGTCAGTGAAAACAATTGAATCCCAAAGCAGGATGCCAAAAAAAATTAGACAGCTCTTTGTCCCTTGTTGGCCACTTTCATGAAGTGAATTCCTTTTAGAGAAAAGATAAAACTTCTTTATTTCTAGGAAACAAATGGAAGAAAGGAAAGAATGAACGGAAGGAAAGAGGGGGAAACAAGGAAGGGAGGGAGGGCACAGTGTGAGAAAGGCATTCTGGACAGAGTACAGGAAACTTCAGTTCTAGCCTGACCCAGCCACTGGGCAAATTTCATTTTCTTTCTTTTCTTTTCTTTCTTTCCTTCCTTCTCTCTTTCTCTCTCTCTCCTTTCTTTCCTTTCTTCCCTCCTTTTTTTTCTTCCTTCCCTTCCTTTCTTTCCTTTCCTTTCTCTCTCTTTTTCTCTTTCTTCTCTCTCCTTTATTTCCTTTCTTCCTTCCTTTTTCCTTCCTTCCCTCCTTTTTCTTCCTTCTTTTTCTCTTTCTCTCTTTCTTTCTCTTTCTCTCTTCTTTATTTCCTTTCTTCCCTCTTTTTTCCTCCCTTCCCTTTCCTTCCTTTCCCTTCTCCCTCTCTCTCTCTATTTATTTATTTCTTCCTTCCTTCCATCAGGAAGTAAAACTTGCTGCTCTCTGTGCTTGAACATTCTGTGACTCTGTTATGCAAGAGAGGTATGGAGGAGAAAATGATGAAGGAAGAGGAGACCAAAAGAAGCCCCAGTGGACCTATGAGGATGATTCTGGTGGGATTCACTCTTTAGTTTCACCTGTACTCCAAGGTGAGCCTAGAGAATGCTCCCATCGAGAACCTTTGCCCCAGTCAGAAGTGAATTCAGGTAGTAGAAACCAAAGCTTTTCCGGCTGGAAGAGGGAACCCTGTTTAACAACAACAACAACAAAAGTAAAGTATCAGAACAAAATTCTGGGCTTTGTGGATCCCTAAAGTGCAAGTTAATTAGCTTCAGGACTAATCTTCTTCACCCTGGAGCTGTGTCTTTGGGTAAAATGAGTAGGGAGAGGTGACTCAGAAAAAGCTGTGGTCCATTTCTCTCCAAGTCTGGTCCTCCCCATATGTCTTTAGGCTGTGATTTAATGGTACTTACTGAGCATCAGTTTGGCACTCCACATGTGTCAGCTCATAAAACTCTTTACTTTAGGAAGCAGAGATCATGAGATCATGGTTTTCATTTGACAGTTTTGACATAGCGGGGCAGGTCACTCCTCCAAGATCCAAGCCTAGGGACCAAGTACAAGGTCACCCTTCTGCCACTACCCACAACAGTCCAATGACATAGGTATTATTACTCACATGCCATGGATGCTCACAAAGGTAACCATATTTGGTGCATCATCAATCCAGTTTATCTCTTTGGAATCAGCATAAAGAAATTGCTCCTGCAGCCACTATATTTTCCAGACAGTGCTGCCCACCCTGGCCCTGGCAAGGAGCTTAGAGACACTCAGGAATCTGGGTCTGCCTGTCAGATATCATCACATGAGCTGGCCACACAATTTATTTGATTTCTTTCAAGTTCTTGAAAGGAGGAGGCCTGGGTTGTAGAGTCATGGTATTGTAACAGGAAGCTAAGCTTCCAGGTAGATTCAATCTGTCCACCTTGGGCCATGGCTTACATCCTGGACCTGCTCGCCTTGACCAGCATCCTGACCATGTTCCTTCTGCAACCATGACAATTCAGCTACAGCTTTGTGCTGTGCAACTAAAGGGATACCGCCTCAACTCTAACTCATGCTTAAATCCTGAACTCAATTCTCACCACTTCCAGGAAGCCTTTCCTCTGCACTGCAACTCTCCATGAACTCTCTTCTTTTTGACATTTAGGACATTATTCCTATGTTTTAAAGAATTTAATTCAATCCCACATGAGGTCTCTGAGCTTCCCTTGAGAAGAAGTTCTCATGGTTCTTACTGCAGTAACTCTTCAAGGGGCCATTATGGCTCCTAGTTTGGGTTACTTTAGATGCAGACCACAGGAGGTAAGGATTGGAGTACAAATAGTTTATAGGGGGAAGCAAACACCCCATAATAATAGAAAGGAGGTCAGAAAGATGAAAGGAAGGCAGCTAGTAAAGGGTGGGTGCCTGAGGAGTAAACTCCCTATGGGAATTCTGGAAGCTGGTCGAGAGTATAGACTTCAGAGTTATCTCATCCATAAGGCCAGGGAGCTGGGAAATTTGCTTACCTGCTTCGGTTAATCATTGCGCAGTGGGGCTATTTTCATTATGCTGCGTATTTGGGAAAAGTAGGTTTTAAGAGAGGAAGAGCTCAGGAAGTTGGAAGTCAGGCCAAGAGCACTAAAGTGGTCAGAATGAAAGGAAAGGGGAAGGATACCAACCACATCTACTATGTGCCAGTCTCTCTAGCACATGGGGTTGTCTAGGAAATGAAACAGGCACTCATCACACCTGTAAATCGTTAGCACAGTGGGTGGCACATGATAAGCATCTTTAAAATATTGGCAATTATTACGTCTCTTAAAACAAACACTGGGTATGATTCTGGGGAACCAAGGCTCTTGTACTTCCTAGGGGTGGGGAGACTGAAGCCCAAAATTATGCAGTGTCACATTTGGAGAAATTAGACAGTGTAGCAGTGACATGTATGTGACTTCCCCAAGGGTAGAATGCAAGGTCACAGAGTTTCTCAAATGAACATGCCCTTCTCCTCCCAGAGGCCTGGCCCTATCCAGACCACAGTTTGCAAGACTGTCACCAGTGCAGAGACTCTGAAGGGCAGTGGTGTCATCACTGGATTGTCATCATTATTGTTCCTTCTCAGAAAGGGTGGCTAATGAGGTTTCTTTGCTTCTAGGGTAGGACAATTTTTTTTCCCTTAGCATCTGAATAAACAATGATTATACTAAGAACAGGGTGCTAAGTGCAAGTTAAATCTGTATAAATAACTTCCTGGGAGATTTTTAGCAGGCTCACAAGCCCCTGGTCCATAATCAGTTTCTCGCTTTTTCTTTTTAAGTGTGATTTTAAAGTATGATTTGATTAAATATAATTTATATTCAGTAGAATTCACCATTTGGGGGTGTACGGTTCAGTGAGTTTTGACAAACAAAAAGTCATGAAAACACCACACCATTAAGGTATACAAATTTCCATCATCATCCTCCAGAGCTCCCTTATGTACCTCTGCATTCACTCCCCTCCCCTAGCCCCAGTGCCAGAAAACCACTGATCTCATTTCTGTTCCCATAGTTTTGCTTTTTCCAGAATGTTATATAAATGGAATCATACAGCATGTAGCTTGTTGTGTCTAACTTCTTTGACTTAACATAATGCTTTCAAGAGTCATTTATGTTGTTCCTTACATTAATAGTTTGTTTCTTTTCATGATTGAGTAGAATTTCATATTACAGATGCATTGCATCTTATTTATCCATTCATTACTTGATGGACACCAGGGTTGTTTCCAGTTTTGATGATGGATGAAGGTACTATAATCATTCTGATACATGTCTTTGTATGAACATATGTTTTTATTCATTTAGGATAAATACCCAAGTCAAATATCTGGATCGTATGGTGTTAGAGACTCAATTGTGTCCCCACAAATTTCGTATGTTGAAGCCCTAACCCCTAGTGCCTCAGAATGTGAACGTATTTAGAGATAGAATTTGTATTGAAGATGTATTTTGAAAGAGGCCACGGGAAAAATCAAACCTGCTAATGCCTTGATCTTGGATTTCTAACCTCCAGAACTATCAGAAAAATAAATTTTTGTTGTTTAAGCCAATAAAATACCAATCTGTAGTACCAATGGCCACCCTAGCAAACTAAGACATATAATAAGCGCATGTTTAACTTTATAAAAAACAAAACGTTTTCCAAATTTCCTGTACCATTTTATATTCCAATAAACAATGTAAGAAATGTCTCCGTTTCCCCACATCCCCTACTATTGATATTATTAGTCCTCCAACCCCCATTTTAATTGGTATACAGTAACAACTCATTGTAATTTTAATTCATATTTCTTTAATGACTAAGGACGTTGAGCATTTATTCAAGTGCTTATTTGTCACCATCTCTTCTTTGGTGAAATATCTGTTGAAATTTCTTGCCCATTTCTTAACTAGTTTGTTTATTTTCTTATTAATGAGTTGTTAGAGTTCTTTTTATAGTCTAGTACAGACTATCAGCTGTATCTTTGCAACTATTGTCTCCTGTCTATGCCTTGCTTTTTCCTTTTTTACTGGTGTTTTTTTGAAGAGTGGTAGTTCTATGAAGTACAGCTTATTATTTATTTTATGACTTGTGCTTTTTGTGTCCAATCGAAGAAATCGTTGCCTACCCACAGATTTCAAAGGTTTTCTGCTCTGCTCCTCCATGCTGTAGCTTTCACAGGGAAAATTCCCCATTGTGGAAGACACGTGGTCACTCAGCTCTACCGAGAATGTGGGTGAGTGACTCCACATAATGCAGGGATGAAGAATTAGAAGCCCCTTTGGCAAATAGGGTCCTAATGCCACATGTTTCTTTTACAGCATCATTAGTTAGAAGGGTGATACTCTAATAGCCTATGTCGATTTCATCTTCC
The DNA here is from genome assembly GCA_963573385.1 of Cacajao melanocephalus. NCBI lineage: Eukaryota > Metazoa > Chordata > Mammalia > Primates > Pitheciidae > Cacajao > Cacajao melanocephalus. The sequence continues at coordinate 53,416 of CAUYLG010053735.1, read as the reverse complement.
TCCAGAGCCAGGCACGAAATAAAGGAATAAAATGTACTGAACTCCCTCAACCACCACCATTAGAGAGAGTTGGGAGAGGTTGGAGGAACTAGATGAAATTTAGTGTCAGATACAGAGAATGAGGAGGGGTGGAGTGAGAAAATGCCCAGCTTTGAATACATTACAAAGTCTGGTCTTTATTCTAACATCATCGAAGGGCTACTGAAGACCTTGAAGAGAACATATCTGATTTGTATTTTGGAGAGATTATTCTGGCTGCAGTGAAGAGAATAAATTAAAGGGGAGCAGGACTGGAGGGAGGGAGACCAGTTAATTGCTCTTGATAAGAGATGGATTGATGGCTGAGACTAGGGTACTCTCGATGGGAGTGGAGAAAAGTGGATTAGTTATCTGTAAGTCTCCTTAATATTTGAGAATTCTCTGAGTGCCTCTTTAAGTCTTTAGCAAAACAAGAAAAATACTAATTGTTTCTTTTATTGTTAAAACATCCTGGATTCTTCTTTCTTCAACATATTTACCACAATAGCCACTTACACTCCAAAGTCACAGTTCTAGATGTACAATATAATAATACTGCTCCCAAAGGGAGACACATGGGTGAATGGTCAGCAAACAGCCCATTTCTACTCCTACTGTGACCACTTCGAGACAAAGAGGTGGGTCTTCCCACTTTGAAGAGTTGCAAATCTAGCAGAGGCTGTGTAAAATGTAATGTATTATAACTTTCAACAGTGACTGAGGCCTTTGTGCCAAACATGTTTCCACATCTCAGTTCATTTAGTTCTCACAGCAACCCTGTCAATATAGCTATGATTGTCCCAACTTAGAGGCTAAGAAAACTAAGGGGCAGAGGTGGAGATACATGCTTCCTACCAAACTGCCATACTCACATAGAGGCAAATAATATTTCACAGTCAGAGAACTGAAATAGCTTAACAGAATTCACATTCTTAATGTGTCTTGGTGTTTGGATTTTTAAAAATGTCTTTATTAGAATGACTCTCTTTAGGGAAATATTATTTTTAAACTGAGAAAGAAAATGCATGGGTATAAAGAAATAGTGTCTTGTCTGAAAGTCACCAAAAATTAATCCATAAAAATTTTTAAAAGATTTAAGAAGAGAAATGACTTGGGTCTGGAAATTATGTTTCTTCAGTGAACTATACCATTCCCAGGACTTAAGAAGAGAAGAATATGATTTCCATTAATATCAGTGGTTCTTAAACAGGTAGAATGTTATGAATCCTTGTTAAAATATGAGGAACCATTATAGATTATGTCTTCCACAAAATGCACAAAACATAAAACTTAGTACATAATTTAAACTATTTTAAAGAATGCCTTCCTGACTCTTCTCTGTAAATTCCACATTCTAACTCCGGATCCTGAAGTATTACACAAATATAAATACCAGCCTTTAGTTTCTGTTGCTTTGTACTAAAATATGGTGCAGGTGAAAATTCACTGGCTAAGAGTCAGAAGACTTGGGCTCCTGTCTCAGGTCTGCCAGATACCCATTGAATCCCACTGATCCAGACTCAGTGGCGTACAACAATAATAGCGCATGTATCTCGCATATCTGCAGGTCCATTGGGGAATGACCAGTCTAGGATGGACTTATCAGAAATATCTCTCCATGTTTCTCTTCCTCTTTCTGAAACCAGTGAGTTAGCCCAGGCATGTGTTTCTCCCAACAAAGACAAAAACTTAAGACAACAAGCAAAAACATGTGAAACCTCTTAATGGTCATGCATGGGACTGGCACAATGGTATTTCTGCCAAATTCTATGAGACAAGGCAGGTCACACAGTCAAACCCAAGGGGAAGAGTAAGAAAATATGCCACATTAGTTTTCTAATCTGTATAACATATGACCACAAACAGAAACTTATACCAAAACACACTTATGATCTCATATCTTTCGCAGGTCAAGTGTTTGGACAAGGCTTTGTTGCATTCTCTGCAAGACTGCAATTCAGGTGTCAGCCAAGGCTCTGTTTTCATCTGGAGACTCAACTGGCGATGGACCCACTTCCAGACTCACTCAGATTATTGGCCAAATTAATTTCCTCATGGCTGTAAATCCAAGGACGTCAGTTTCTTGCTTGGTTTCTAGATGCTGCTGGTAGTCCTTGCATACGGGCTTTTCCAATAAGGTCATGCTTCATGGCAGCTTGCTTCTTCACTGCCAGCAATGGAGAGTGAGTCTGACAGCAAGATGGTATCTTTCTACAAAAATGTAGTCACATAATTGCATTCACATTGTAATCCTGCCCCATCACCTTTGCCATCTTCTATTGGTTGGAAACAAGACACAGGTCCTACCCACATTCCAAGGGAGGGAATTACACAGAGGCATGAATACCAGGAGGTGGGGTCTTGGTAATACCTTACAACCTTACAGTCTGTCTGCCACATCCCCTTTAGAGGGAGAAACTGCCAGATAACATGGCAAAGGATATAGATACAAAAACAGGTTAGGACTTGAGGCCAGTAGTCAGTCCACCACCATATTGCAGAGTCACAGGAAGCAACGGAGGTCCACAAAACACAAGACTGTCAGAAAGGCCTCTCTGCAGAGGTAATGCTTGGACACAGACATGTACACATGAAGGGACCAGTGGTGTCACAACAATTTAGAAGAGCCTGGGAACTGTGAAAAATATGCAGAGATTGAGAGCCTGAATATGCTTTAAAATGGACCATTGCTCAGTCTATTCTCAAATGATTGCCGAGACACCAGGTCTTTCCTAATCTTCCAATTAAACTGACTGCTTAAATTGCCCTGCCAGAAACCCGTCTTCCAGACAAAGGGTACCAAGTGGCTAATGAGGTGAGGGGGTGATCATAAGTAGAAATGGCGGGAGTTTATGCCCAACGGAACCTTTCTCTGTGATGTACACTGGGGCAGAGGAGAGAACACATGAAAGACCTAGAGGCTGAGGAAGCCTTCTGAGAGACACCAAGGGCTGGATATCAGGGCAGGTCATGCTACGAAGGAGGAGGCTTTGCTCAGCCTGTGGTGGACGACTTAGTGGAAAGCTGAGGCACCAGATTAATTGACTAAACTGAGAATGTGATGGCTGCTAAATGGAAAAGGCAATTTCATATAAAAGCCAGGGCATTCAGACAGATGCAAGGAGTGTCCGTAAGCCATGTCACCTTTCTGAGCATCAGATTCTTAATCAGTGAAATGGGAAGGTTGAGCCTAAGTCAGATGCTCAAGCAGCTGATAGTGGGGTCTGCTGTCAATCTTTTGTGAGACAATAAAGATTATAATTTTTCTATTTCTATTAAACTTGTCTTGTTCTTAGTTACGCTGACTTTTAAAATATGATTAAGGTTAGGAAAAAAATGATCAAATATACATTGATTTGTGGCCTCTTGTAAACAGTTCCAAAAGTAATTTTCAGCTCTAGGTAAAGCGCTTAGCCCAGCACTTGGCACATTGTAAAATTTTCATAAAATGCTTGCTATTATTATTATCAATTATATTATTTCACGATTTTCTTCAAGACGTTAAATGCAAATCTACTTGGAGAGGTACTACATTAAAATGTCATCAGCCACTAATTTTACAGCCAATTTAGTGAATTCCTATCCAGAGTCCAAGAGAGATAAAGGACTCTAACTTTTGCATGGTGGTGCTCCAGTAATGTATTTTTAAATTACTAAGTCCTAAATACTGGTTAATACCCAATAACAGTGATTTATAACTTGTATATAGAAATGTAAAGTATACCAAGCATACGACTATTGATTATCTCATATTCTCCTCACATCAGCCCTTGGAGGTAGGAAGAAAAGACATATTTCTCACTTTGTAGATGAACAAACTGAGGGTCAGGTAGGTTAAGGGACTTCCCCCAGGTCCCAAAGTAAGTTATAGAATTAGAAATAATACGTATGTCATTCCCTCTGACATAACTCTGTGATTCATCCAAAGGGGCAGTCCCAGAATCACACAGGAGTATTTGCTATTCCCCAGTCCCCATTTATGAATATTTATTAATCAATAGGATACAAATGTGGTCCTGGGAGTAATATTTTTTTAAAGTTCCCACGGTCACTCTGGTGGAGGAGCTATGACGTTAGATCGTAAGCTCTGAGAGAGCAGGGACCATGTCTTTCTCACTTGGGTGCAATATCTAGCATGACCAGCTAAGAGCAATTAAATTAATGAATGAATGACCACATTGCCTTAGCATCCCCTGAGAAATCAAAATTAATTAAAGTTAGTCGGCTTTGTGGGGAGGTACAAAAACTGTACAGCCACAGAGACAAACACTGAGTTTAAATTTAAATTCAGCGTTAAGCCATGCACTTACTATGTAAGATTGCACTAGGCTTTGGGAATACATGGTGAATAAAAAGCACTCCTTCTCCCAAGGTGCTCTCACCTGGTGGAGAGATAAGTCCAGTAGGAAGAGAACCAATACCCAGAATGTAAGGCAAACAACACCAATAATGATGAGTGGTTTTAGCTGAGCACCTGCTAACTGCCAGCGCCTTATGTAAGTAATCTTATTTCAAAGTTCCAAATAAGAGAGGAAAAAGCTGTAGGCTTGCAGAGAGGAGGAGACATACTTCACTTCCTTCTCAGATTTGCTTTGCTCACCTGCATAAATAGCCACTTCCTCTGGGAGTGGATGGCTATTTGCAGATGTGAGAGGCAGGGGCTCCCTTGATCTCTTTGAGAGAAGTCTGTGATGGAAATATCAGGGGTTGAGGCAATATGTGTCTTCAGACAAAGAAACTGAGGCAAGGAATTTACAATATGCCTGTCTTTCAAATTTTCTAGTACTGAAGAAAGGGAATTTCTTGGATCTGTGATTCTTTACTTATACAAATCTTCTGCCAACACCACCCCCATTCCACTTCCTACACTTTTTATAGGTCCCTGAAATCTAGCAAAAACATTTCTTTATCCCTAAAGACTCTATGACCCAAATCCTGCTTTGTCACAATAGTTTCCTAAGTGCAGTTAGTATCTCCTTCCTATCTTTACAACTCTCTGTTGACCAGTGGACTGATAAAGTACAAAGCGAAAATGTCAAATACCTATAGGACAACTTCCCATGATTCCATCAGGCCCAGAGGATTAAACCTGGAGTTTACCACCTGACCCCTGCTCCACCTGGCTGCCTCATATTTAGCTCTTCTTCTTTCCAATAGGCATTAAGATTTCTATTTATTTAAACTTTTATTTATTTATTTATTTATTTATTTTGAGACAGAGTCTCGCTCTGTGGACAGGCACCAGGCTAGAGTGCAGTGGTGCGATCTCGGCTCACTGCAGCCTCCGCCTCCCGTGTTCAAGCAATTCTCCTGCCTCAGCTTCCCGAGTAGCTAAGACCACAGGCACACACCAACACACCCAGCTAATTTTTGCAATTTTTAGTAGAGACAGGGTTTCACCATGGTCTTGATCTCTTGACCTCGTCATCCACCCGCCTCAGCCTCCCAAAGTGCTGAGATTACAGGCGTGAGCCACTGCGCCCAGCCTTAAACTTTTAAGTTCAAAGGTACATGTGCAGGTTTATAATATAGGTAAATCCATATCATGGGGTTTTATTGTACAGATTATTTTGACACCCAGGTATTAAGCCTAGTGCTCATTAGTTATTTTTCCAGATCCTCTCCCTCCTCCCACCCTCCACCCTTTTGTTGGCCCTAGTGTGTGTTGTTCCCCTCTTGTGTTAGTTCTTGTGTTAGTTTGCTAAGAATCATGGTTTCTACCTCCATACATGTTCCTGGAAAGAACATGATCTTATTTTTTTTATGGCTGTGTATTATTTCATTGTAAAAAAATGTATCACATTTTCTTTATCCAGTCTATTGATGGACATTTAGGTTGATTCCATGTTTTTGCTATTGTGAATTGTGCTGCAGTGAACATATGCATGTGTCTTCATTACAGAATAATTTATATTACTTTGGGTATTTGAATAGTAGTTCTTGCTGGATCAAATCGTAGGTCTGTTTTTAGCTCCTTGAGGAATTGCTACACTGCTTTCCACAATGGTTGAACTGATTTACACTCCTAGCAGCACTGCATAAGTTGTTTCCTTTTTCTCCAAAAACTTGCAAGCATCTGTTATTTTTTAAATTTTTTAATAATAGGCATTCTGACTGGTGTGAGATGGTATCACATTGTGGTTTTGATTTGCATTTTTCTAATGATCAATAATGTTGAGCTTCTGTTAATATGCTTATTGGCTGCATGTATGTCTTCTTTTGAGAAGTGTCAGTTCATCTCCTTTGACCATTTTTTAATGGGCTTGTTTGGGATTTTTTTCTTGTAAATTTGTTGAAGTTCTTATAGATGCTGGATATTAGAACTTTGTCAGATGCATAGTTTGCAAAAATTTTCTTCCATTTTGTAGCTTGTCTGTTTACTCTATTGATAGTTTCTTTTGCTGTGCAGAAGCTCTTTAGTCTAATTAGATTCCATTTGTTAATGATAAACAACTTCAGTGAAGTCTCAGGATACAAAATCAACATACAAAAATTACTAGCATTTCTATACAACAGTCAAGCCGAGAGCCAAATCAGGAATGCAATCCCATTCACAACTGTCCAAAAAGAATAAAATACCTAGGAATACAGCTATCCAGAGAAATTAAAGACCTCTACAAGGAGAGTTACAAAACAGTGCTCAAAGAAATCAGAGATGACACAAACAAATGGAAATATAGTCCATGCTCTTGGATAGGAAGAACAAATATCATTAAAGTGACCATACTGCCCAAAGCAATTTATATATTCAATGCTATTCCTATTAAACTACCATTGAGATTCTAGAAACTAGAAGCTAGAACTAGAGAAAATCATTTTAAAATTCATGTGGAACCAAATAAAAGTCCAACAGACAAGGCAATCTAAGCAAAAAGAACTAAGCTGGAGGCATCACATTACCCAACTTCAAACTATACTACAGGGCTACAATAACCAAAACAGCATAGTATTGGTACAAAAACAGACATACAGACCCATAGAACTGAACAGAGAGCCTAGAAATAAGGCCACATACCTACAACGAGCTTGATCTTCAACAAAGGTGACAAAAACAAGCAATGGGGAAAAGACTCCCTATTCAATAAATGGCGCTGGAATAACTGGCTAGCCATATGCAGAAGAATAAAACTCTACCCCTTTCTTACACTAGTGCAGTCTCCCTGCCTGTACTCTTTTGCCCATGTTTGGTTGTCTATTCAGTAGTCTGCATGACATTCTTAAAACCTAATGCTGCCTCTATGAGCAAAACAAACAAACCAAAACAAAAACAACAACCAAAAAAATCAACTCAAGATAAATTGAGGACTTGAAGGTAAAACCAAAAACTATAAAAACCCTGGAAGACAACCTAGGCAATACCCATTTTGGACATAGGAACAGGCACACATTTCATGACCAAGACCCCAAAAGCATTGTAACAAAAGCAAAAATTGACACTTAGATTCTTAACTTTCAATGCAAGACAGGTTTTTAGTAACTACAGTTCTCCAAGGGTAAAGATTCAGGTGCCATTGATAAATCAGTTGATATGGAGGAGAGTCACAAAATGAAGATCACTGCATAAACTTGACAGATGAGGGACAAATAGTTGTGGTTGCATTTATTTTCATATAGCACAGAAAAGAAGACCTAGCAAAATATGCTTTGAGGTTAATGAATTTATAAGCGTATCTGCAAGACAGTTTGTTATTCCTAAGTTTAGCAACAATCTTCACTATGCCAAATTCAGGGCTTAGTTTTCATAGCTCATCTTACTAAAACACTCTCATCTAGTTATTCACTCCTGCTTCTTTAAGCCCTTTCTTACCATGGCTCATAGGACTGTGCACTCTCCTGATTTTCTTCCTACCTCCCTGGATATTCCTTCTCAGTCCTCATGGATGGCTCCTCTTCCTCTTACTGATCTCTAAACATTGCATTCTCTAACCTTCAAATCTGCCACTACTACCACCAGTGGTCAACAACACCACTGTTGACCCTCACCTCCACAAAAGACATCTTTTCCTCCCAGTTTCTGACATTAAAAAAAAAAAAACTTGAATTCACCTTGACTTTTTACTTTCTCAAATCTCACATCCAATCCATCAGAAAATTCCATTGATTCAACCATTCAAACAGAGCCTGAAAAGTCCATGCTACTATCACGTTTTACACGGACAAACCACATAGATACCCAACAGGTCTCCCTGCCTGTGCTCTTGTGCCCATGTTTGGTTGACTATTCAGTGGTCTAGATGATATTTTAAAAACATAATGCTGCCTCTGTGAGAAAAATCCTTCAATGATTTTCCATCAGATTGAGAATAAATACAAATTCCTTATCATAAACTACAAAGCCATATATGATATTAACATGTGCTCCCTCTCTAACCTAATTCTCAGCATTCCTCCAAAGCTCACTTTGTTCTAGACTCACTGCCTGCCTGTAGTTACCATCCATTGCTACATAACAAATTATTGCAAAACTTAGTGACTCAAAACAGTAAATATTTAGAATCTCTCACGGTTTCTGTGGGTCAGGAGTTTGGAAGCAGCTTAGCTGAACTGTTCTAATTCAAGATCTCTCAGGAGGTTGCAGTCAAGTTGTCCACCGAGGCTGCTTTCATCTGAAGGCTTGATAGGGGGTGGCATATCCACTTGTAGGGCGCCTCACTCACATGACCAGCAAGTCGACGCAAGCTGTTGGCAAAAGGCCTCAGTTATTCTCCATAAGGACCCCTCTTCAGGACTCCTGTGTGTTCTCATGCATAGCACTGACTACTCTCAGAGTGAGTGATCTAAGAGACCTAGGCAGAATCACCAATGTCTCTTCTCACCTATTAGAGGAAATTACGCTGTCACCTATGCCATTCTCTATTGATCACACAGACTAACTCTGTATCAAGGTGGATGGAAAGAGACTATAAAAGGGAATACACACCCTGAAGCAAAGACCACTGGGGTCCTGTCAGAGCCTGGCTATCACACCATCTTGCTGTCTTACAGACCTGTATGTGGTAGCTCATCGTACTTACTGCTTGTTCTTTCTGAATGAAAAGCTCTCTCCTTCGATTTGACCAAGGATTGTTCCCCACTTTTATTCAATTAATTACTTAACGTTATTTCTTCAAACGAGGCTTTTCACACCACCTTATCTAAAATAGTCTCCCTCTGTTGTTCAAAGGGTAGAAAGTTTCAGCTATACAGCAAGAACAAGTTCTGGAGATCCAATTTACATCATGGTGACTATAGTTGAAAAGACTATTGCATACTTGAAATTTACTAAAAGAGTAGATGTTAAATATACACACACACACACACACAAACACACAAATGTAACTATGAAAGGTAATGAATATGCTAATTAGCTTGACTGTAGTAATCATTTCACAATGTGAATGTGTGTATGTGTGTGTGTGTGTGTGTGTGTGTGTGTGTGTGTATAAGCACACATATGGGAAAAGATGAAGAAGGCCCTGTCAAGACCCACCGTGGAATAGAGGTTGGTTCGGTGGGCCTGCCACTGGAGGCATGGAAGAGCGTATCCTCCAAGGGTCCCTGAGCAGGCAGAACTGCCCTTAGAATGCAACCAAGAGGGGCTGGAGCCAACAAGCCCATGTTCATTGCTTCACTATTCACAATAGCCAAGATAAGGAATCAACCTTAGTGTCCATTGACAAACAAGTAAGTAAAGTGTGGTATATACATAAAATGAAATATTATTCAGCCTTAAAAAAGAAGAAAATCCTTCTGTTTGTGACAACATGGATGAACCTGGGACATTATGCTAAGTGAAATAAAGGCAGACACAGAAAGACAAATACTGTATGATCTCATGTATATGTGAATTCTAAAAAAGTTAAACTCACAGAAGCAGAGAATAGAATGGTGGTTGTCAGGGAATGGGGGTGAGGAAAATGGGGAGATTAGTTAGTCACAGGTTACAAACTTTTTCACTTATAACATGAATAAGTTCTGGATATCTAATGTATCGCATGGTGACTCTAGTTAATACTGTATTGTTTATTTGAAATACGCTAAAAGAGCAGATCTTAGGTGTCCTTAACCCTCTTCCCCACCACATACACAAACACAATGATAATTACATGTAGGGAAGATGTGTTAATCAATTTAATTGTGGTAATTAGTACATATTGCATATGTATGTCAAACTATCATATTGTATACCTTGAACATATATGATTTTCTTATATGTATAAAATAGCTGGGAAAAGACATATTGCATTCCTTAAATGTATATAATTTTTGTCAATTATACCTCAATAAAGTTGAAAATAAATAAAAAAACAAATAATTCTCCTCATCACTATCCATATCCCATTACCTTACTGTATCATTTTTCTTAGTAGTTACCAATATGCTCCACAAAGGCCGAGTTTTAGTCTACTTTATCCATTGTTAAATCTCAAGTGTATAAAATAGTGTGCTGTACAAAGTAGATGCTCAGTAAATATCTGTTGAATGAATAAGTGAAAGAACAAAACTCAAGTCTTGAGACATGAAGAGAAGCAGCACGTATCCAAGAGGCAGCATACAGAGAAGTAAATTCACTTCAAATATATTGAGCCTAATGAGCAAATTGCTGGATATTCAAAGAGGTCTAAAGCAAAATGTCTGGCTTTCCGGAGTCCCTGGCCAAGCAAGTTTTAAATGTTAAGACTCTGAAGGTTAACAGGTTTTTAAGTTATGTTTCACTGCCTATTGCACTCAACATCTTTAAACACATTGCCCGTCTTTTAGCTGAACAGTTTGTATATCGATGAAGAAACCCTCTTTTAGCTACAGCAGATTGTGCTGGAGTTAGGCCCCTAACACAGAGGATACCCTCCCATATGCCAGTGATTCAACCTGTGATTCAAGTGGCTAGCACTAAACAATTAATTGAGCCAATAAGATGCTCTGGGAAGTTTGAACGAAGAGTCTCAGAAGAAAATTGCAAATATACAGGGACACTAGAATTCCAGAAACCCTAAGACTAAATTGAAATAGATTTAAGGACATGGCAAGCCAAATGCCTGTGCAAGCTGAAGTTCCAAGGTAGAGACTGTAAGTAAAGAGAGAAATCTGGAAAAGAGAGGGGAGAAAGTAGCAACAGCATCGACAGATAAAGAGGACCCACGACACAGAGAATGTGAGAGAGGTGGAGAGAAACAAAAAGATAGATGGTCAGAGCCGAAAGGAAACACAGAGATCAAAGGACCAAAACAGATGGACCCATTCACTCCCAGAGCTGCCCACTTCCCCGTCAGAGGTTTAGTGACGCAGTTTCCCCTGGGCTCCTGAGCTCTCGAAAACGTTCAACTAAAATAACTTCTACCCTTGTCTCCCTAAACCAAATTGAGTTATTCTTTTGAGACTAGAAGCACCCTAATGAAAGCAGGCAGTTTCTGTGGAAGGAGATCTACATATGCAGATTCCTTCAGGCGTGAAATAAAACTCATGGCCCATGCTTAGCAGGTATTCATTTTTCCACGTTCCAGGATCAGTGGGGATAAACTTCCTCTGAATCATCTACCATTTTAAGCATACCTTCTCTACCACATAGGGCACTCATGGACAGAACGAGCTGACATGCAGTTCAAGACAAGAAGTAGAGTGAAATCAAGCTGGAGTTGACTCTCTCCTTCTAGACAATGGTAGGCAGGAGGTACCTTCAAGACAGCTTGGTTGGTTCCTCCCTGAATTCATTGTGCCATATGCAGATTCTGGCATTCGTGTGAGTATTCAGAAATGACTGAGCAGGTTTGCTTCATGAAGAAACCACAGCTCTGGCATATTTTCACTTCTGTGGCTGCTACTGATAATAGCAATAATCATAATCATAATTACAACACCATTTACTGAGTGCCAGCCTCTGTATTAAGCACTCTGTGTGTTTATTGTCTCTCCTAACACCATTGGTTCCTTTCATGGGTCTTCAATGACTGTAAGATTTTTGTGCCAAAATGATACTATTAGATTTATACTCTCCTTTGCAATGGCAAAAATCTTCTTTCTTCCAAGAATAAAAGGCACAAGCTTGCAGTCCCTTTTCTCTTCCAGGACTAGCTAGCCTTTGAGGCTTAGACATTAAAAAGTTAGAAAGCCCTGGTTCAGGGAAATGAGATTTAGGATTAGAGTGAGAAGAAGGGCCTCTCTTTAGTAAGATGTTAAAATGTTCTATCTAGAAGTTTAGTATGACTTTATTATGTTGTTCCATAAAGCAACGCCAGTTGAATTCTAAATAAAAGAAGTGGTACAGGCTTACGCACGATTTTTTCAACCCTCACTGTGCATTAGAATTACGTGGGAAATTTTAAAATAACACACTCCTGGATTCACTAGGGCTTAACATACTTTTATAGCTTGTGACCCAGCGATTCCAATCCTAGAGAGACACTCAACAGAAAAGAAAACACTTTTGATAACCAAAAGATTGATATAAAAATGTTAGTAGAAGCATAATTTATGATAGTCAAGAATGGGAAAGATGCCCATCAACAGCAGACTGGCTAAATGAATTGTAACAGATCTACACTATGAAATGTTCTACAGCAACAAGAAGGAATAAATCCCTAATATACTCCATGATACCGATAAATTCCATAAATACATGAAGCTAGACACTGAAACATGTCGATCGTATGACTTCATTTATATAAAGTTCAAAAACAGGAAAAATAAAGCTCTGCTGCTTTTTTTCTACTTTTAACTCTTTAATCATTGTTGTCGATATTTTGGCCAGCCCTTTGGCCCCATCCATTGGTAGTCTCAAGTAGGACCAGGATAAAGGAATAACTTCAAGGAGTATGATTCGACAACTCTGAAATCTTTTGACCCATCATTCAGCTACTTGCGGGAATCATTTCCTAGAAATGGTGAGGAGAGAACAGCACCTCTGGCCCAGGAGGATCAGCTTCTGCTCATTCTTGGGCTCTGAGACCCTTGTCGCTCACACCTGTAATCCCAGAACTTTGGGAGGCCAACGTGGGCGGATCACTTGAGGTCGGGGTTTTGAGACCAGCCTGGCCAACATGGCAAAAACCCATCTCTACTAAAAATACAGCAAAAAAATTAGCAGGGCATCATGGTGTAATCCCAGCTATTGGAAGACTGAGGCAGGAGAATCACTTGAACCCAAGAAGCAGAGGTTGTAGTGAGCCAGGATCAGGCCACTACACCCTAGCCTGGGCAACAGAGTGAGACTCTGTCTCAAAAATAATGATCATCATCATAATAATAATCTCTGCTGTTTAAAGTCAGGATAGCAATCATCCTTGGGGCAGAATGGGGTGGTAGTAAGTGGAAAAGGGCACAAGAGGCCCCCAGCATGCTTTTGGTGCTGATAATGTTCTGTTTCTTCAACTGTGCGCTACATACATGGGTGCGTGTCCACTTTGTGACAATATGCACATATCATTGCTCACTTTTCTGTATGTCTGCTACAACATATCAAAATGTTTGCTTAAAATAATACATGCTGAATCCTCACCTTCAAAGTGTGATGATTCAGGTGTTGTAAGGTAGGTGGAGACCAGATAGTGGTTATTTAAAAAATCTCCCCAGGTGATTCTAATGTCCAACCAACATAAAAATTGCTAAAGCTTTGGTAAGACAGGACTGGATTTGAGTACTGGTTCTGTCCATTGCTGTGAATGTCACCTTAAATAACCAAGCCCATCTCTGAGATTTGGTTTCCTCATTGTAAAGAAGATATACTGGTGCATACCTCACACATATATTATTCGAATTAAATGAGATAGAATAGATGAAGTTCTTAGCATACTGCAGGGTAACAAGAAAAAGTGTACGGTGAGTGTTAATTATTATTATATTATATAATTATGTTCAATATCTAGAGCAAGTATTTATAGCGCCTTACTCAGGCTTACTTAACACTAAACACTATTTTTTAAATGTTTGTTTCTGCATTTTGTACAATCTCAAGGACTCCAGGCCAATCCTTTCAAGGGACTATGACACTGTGAGCAAAGAAAAGAGGTTCTGTTCTTTCATCACAGGGTGTTGATTAGTTTGATTTCATGTTCCATGGTTATTATTGATCCGGGGAATGACTGATGGTCACTGGTTGTCACTGTCTCGTCTTTGCTATAATTGCATGAAATATTTGCTGGGGTTGATCACCTCTTACTCAGATGCATTAACAATAATTTCCTCAAATGTGTTTCCTTAAAAGAGATTGAATTATTTCCAAAGGTCCTGTGCATCTCCTTTGCAGTGCAGGAAAAAGTGCATCCATAAATTACTCAGTTGACACAGATGGGGACCTGAATGGAAGAGCAGTCGGCTGCAAATTCTTCTTCCCAGACACGTCCTGTCTGGTGGCGGGGCTGGCAGAGGCTCTGGGGGTGCCACCCTGGTCACGCACAAGCATGACTGGTAGTTCCTCTCAGAGGAGGAAGTGGACAGGCCGCTAATCCATGTCGGGGCTTTCGAGTTTGACAGCAATGACTAAAGCAACTTGAAATTAATTTCTCTGCTGTGATAGCTCTCTACTGCTTTGCCTATCTCCTCATAGCTGGAAAAAAAGCTGTGAAAGGAGTCAGAGCACCTCCTAATGCTAACACAAAATTGGATACAAATTCTTGCTGCACCATTTACTGCTTGTGTGCTGTTTTCTCTCTGACCCTTAGTTTCCTCATCCCTAAAATGGGAAAATGCTTGCAGGCCATGTATGTAAAGTCCCTGGCATGTGTGTAATAAACTCCTGTCTGTGGAGTCTGATACAACCTAAATCACTGGTGCTGGAAGATTTTTTAGAGTTCTGTCTCTGCTATCCCCAAACAGGTGAGTTTTCCTAAACAGCACTTATTTCTAAAATATATTATATTCCCTTCAAATAAGGAAACCCCTTTCAAAATGTCTTCTTTATGGTTCTACCCAATGATTAAGAAAACTGAGTGAATGAATACGTTAATAGCTGAAATAGCCATAGAAGACTATTTTTAATTTTTTTTTCTGAGTCAATAAATCAATTATGCTGATTTTATTAGAAGTCAATTTGAATTTTTAAAATGTTTAATAGTAAAATATTTCCTGGTTACCTTAACAAGTACACTAAAATCAGACCAAAGACAAAATACCATGTATAAGCAAGAATTATATCATCCAGTGCCAACAGACTAAATCAAGGAAAAAGAGTAAGGCATTATTCTAAAGCCTGCATTTTCCATTGTTTGTATCAAGTTTAAATTTGGGGGTGATTATTGGATCAAGCATTATGTTAACCATTATGAAGTTATTATGTAATATAATCTTAAAGAAGACTGTATAAGCTATATATTATCATTCCTACTTTACAGATGGAGAAATTAGGAAGGTCAAAAATGTTAAATAAATCCCCTAAATTCACACTGTTAGTAAGCACAGAAATTTAAGCCCAAGTCTTCCTGAAGACAAAGTCAAGGCCGTTTTCAGTCTATTAGACTGAACTGGAGCCTTTAGCATGCTTGGTCAATATGCAGGAGGGAATAAATGAGAACAACGATTGCTGAAAGATCTTTAAATTTTGATATCATTAAGCAAGTGCAATTTCCCCATGAACTGACTTCTTCAATGGGCTCAACTCCCTAACAGCAAGTTGAGGCATTGATTTATTTAACAAAAAAGTATTAATCACCTACTATGTGTCTAGAACTGTACTTGGCACTGGGGTAAAATGTTGAGAAACAGAAGCTCAGACCCTGCTCCCCTGAAGCTTACATCCACACATGGGGAAGAGAAGAAATGATTAACTCAGGAATAGTACAAGATCAGAATTTGAAACTTTGACAAATACTGTTAAGAAAGAAAACTGGGGAGATCTGATTTAGTTTCTGTGTGTGGGTTTGAAAGAGGGGTATCAAGAAATATTTCCCCCGAGGATTTGAAAGGAGTGATATTGTGGCAAAAATTTGCAGTGGAAGTTAAATATAACTAGACAAGGATTTGGAAAGAAGCCATTCCAGGCAGAAGTAACAGTGTTTGCAAAGATCCTGAACATCATGTATTTGTGATAACAAAGTCGTACTAGTGTAGCTGGAAAACAGAAAGGAAGGGGAAACATGACAGATTGTATTTTCAAAGATGGCCACAGTAATATCTCCCATCCCACATGCTCTTCCATAATACAATGTTGCCCCCCCCACCTCATTAAGAAATGGAGACTATTGTCACACATCCCTAAAATCTCAGTGGGTCCCATGATTGATCTGACTAATTAAATGTGATGGATACGGCTGTGGACCATTTTAGATGTAGCTCTTAGCTGGCTTGGCAGCATATGCTTCTTGTTGCTTGGAAGCCAGCTTCCATGCAGGAAGTGTGGCAGCCTTAGAATATCACGTTAGGGACCTGAAGAATGAGACATCATGAAGTGAGACAAAAGACAAAGCGCACTGAATTACCAGACATGCCTCTACCCAGGACCGAGAAGAAGCCATGGTGGAAATTGATCCTTCAGGCCCAGCTGGCCCCACTAATATCAGATGGCTCAGAGAGAAGCCACCTAGCTGACCTCTTCTTAAATTCTTGACATCAAAATTATGAGCAAAGTGAGTATTTTAAGCCACTACATTTGGGGATGATTGGTTGCAGCAGTAGATACCTAGACCATACATGTGGAAATAAACGATGACAACCCAAATGAGAAGAGGCGGGGGTTCTTTACTCAGAACTTTCTATAGCAAGGAAGTCAGTCAACCTCATTAGGGTTTGACAGACTCAAAAGTAGGCAGGGGAGTGGGAGAGGCTTATAATGGAAAAAATGAAGGGTTCAGGTGCTCTGAGTGGAGGTTGTTGGCTCAAGAAGGTGGAAACAGGCATCCTATATGATTGGTTTATGAAGAATGCTTGACTTTCTCCAGTTGGTCTTGACTTAGAAGTGGGGGCAAAAATTAAGGAAGTGGCAAGGATTAACCAAGTTCTGACCATTTTGGGCCGACTGCTGCAGACGCTGTGGGTCAGAGTTCTACTGCTGATATGGTTTAGCCATGGCCCCAGCCAAATCTCATCTCAAATTCTAGCTCCTATAATTCCCATGTGTTGTGGGAATGACCTTGTGGGAGATTATTGAATCACGGGGCAGTTTCGCTCTGTACTAGTTGTCGTGGTAGTAAATAAGTCTCATGAGATCTGATGGTTTTATAAGAGTTTTCTTCTTTAGTTTGGCACTAATTCTCTCTCTTGGCTGCCACCATGCAAGACATGACTTTCATCTTCCACTATGATTGTGAGGCCTCCTCAGCCACATGGAACTGTGAGTATCTTAAACCTCTTTTTCTTTATTACCCAGTCTCAGGTATGTCTTTATTAGAAGCATGAAAACGGACTAATACAACTGCCAAATGTGGTCTGGCTGCTTTCCATTTATATATTCAGCATCTAAGGCACCATGAGGCAGGGTGAGGCTGCAGGGGTAAACAAGAAGCAAATATCTTTTCCTTAAGAATTTTAGGCTTCATTAAGAACATTGCTCCAGACGTGCTGACTGGAGTTGACTTTGTGTTTGGCATACAGACACTTAACGTGCAAAAGAGGTGAAGAAGTTAAAGAGAGCACACAAAACATGGTATTCAGGAACCATGATACCAAATACCTGGAAATTAATTAGTGAGGTGGTAGGGACTTGGGAAATCCAAAAAGAAGTGGGATGTGTCTGAGCCAAGCAAGCAACATGGGATCCAGAAGTGAAGAACAACGTATGACCCAAGAAAATGTCATCAGAAAAAGGCATCAGGCCCTAGGCTTGGGCCTGTTAATTGGTTCATTTGACAAATGCTGAATTTACCTTTTGTACAGGTGGGGGACTTTTTTAGTGCTGGAGATAGACTGTAAAACAGAACAAACCATGTCCCTCCTCTCATGAAGTCTGTAATTTAATGGTGAGGGAATAGATAATAAATATGTAAGAAATCAATACCAAGTGAACTATGAAGAAAACAAACAGTGAGTCTGGATAGAGGGTGACTGGAGGGTGGGGTGGCAGCTGTGGATTAATTTAGGAAGGGTAAATTAATCCAGGAAGGCTTTCCAAGGAGATGGCACTAAATGGTGAGAGAGAGCCATGGATACTAAGATCTAGGGGAAGACCCAGGGAAAGAGCATCCCAGGTAGACAAAACAGCAGTGCAAAAGTCCTGAGGCTGGAATAATCTGAGTATATTTAAGGGCCTGAAAATAAAGCTGTTGTGTCCTGAGAATTGTGAGGCAGAAGTCAATAAACACAAAATGGGGTTAGGTGAGGGCCAGATCATAGCGGTCATTATCGTCCACTGTGAGGAGTCTGGATTGTAGTTAAATACTATGGAAGGCCATTGGAGAGCTTTATGCTTGGGAATAAATTGGATTAAGGAATGTGATTAGATCTAACTTACACTTTTAAAAGCTCACTTTCCTGTTCTTCCAAGAATAACTTTTAAAACATGCTACAGTGGTCGTGGTTGTGAATTTCGGAGAAGACCATAGATTCCAACAAGAGAACAGATAGGGCATAATCCTAGAAGTGGTGAGGCACTACAGATATTATCAAGGCAAGGGAAGATGGTGCCTCAGTTGCTAGATATAGGACACAGGTGTTAGAGGAGAAATGTAAAGATCCAGTGGATGGGCACTGTGACTCACACCTGTAATCCGAGCACTTTGGGAGGCTAAAGTGGGAGAACTGTTTGAGGCCAGAAGTTGGAGACCAGCCTGAAAAATGCAGTGAGACCGCCATCTCAGCTAAAAAATTAAAAATAACTAAGCATGGTGGCACATGTCTATAGTCCTAGCTACTGGGGCAGCTGAGGCAGGAAGATCCCTTGAGCCCAGGGAATGAAGGCTGCGGTAAGCTGTGACCATGCCACTGCACTCCAGCCTGGGTGTCTTAAAAAAAAAAAAAAAAAGGAAAAAGATCCAGCCACCAAACCACAGCCTAAATTCAAAGTGACTCTCAATGATATCATTAGAAACATAGCTATTATTTATTCAATAGACTATGTGCCAGAAAATGAAATATGCTGCCTTGTTGAATCTTCACAATGAGGTTAATACTATTATCTCCATTTTACAGATGAGAAAACCGAAGCTCAGAGAGTTATAAAGACATGTTCAAGTTTTCACAGTTTGTAAATTGCTGTGCTGAGATGCAGACACAACTTCTGCAGCCCACATTCTTAACCACTATGCATATTATTTTCTTAAGCAAGATAGGCTTTGATAGTTAGTCACCCAAATACTGAAAGCAGCTTCAGTAAATGCCCCTAGCCACATGACTAAGGCCACGCTCTGCCCTCAAACCTGGGAAAGGTCCACGGTGCTGGTCAGAAGACCCAGTTATAAAGGGAGGATGAATGTAGTGACCAGGAATTGGGCAGGTCCCAACTATCAGGCTCTTGTCTAACTTAAAAAATCATCACCAACAATACATAAAGAACCCAATTTTGGAAACGATTGAATTTCTCAGCTGCAGCCATTGCCCGTCTGTAGCCCCCGCATGTGCACATGCATACAGATATGCACATATCCGCCTCTGCATATGCCCAGAGATAGGTACGGCACGTGTGCATTCTTTTCAGTTTTGCAGAAGCAGCAGATGGATAATTGCAGCCCCTAAGTGCCTAATCTGCTCTCCGGGACACGGGCAGATTTCTGAGCCAACAAACTTAATTGAACTTTCTATTCCAGCTGGAAAAGGTTACAGAGTTGCTGTGCACACAGCACAGGCAGAATGAAAAGGTCAGCAGCTCAGTCCTCCTTGTAATGGATTGACCAAAGGCATATTGTTTTCTTTTTCTTTCTTTTTTTGCTTTTTTTTCTATTTTTTTTTCCAAAATATTTCTCACAACCACTGGATTGTAAAACTTAATTAGCCACGTGGTGTTTCCCTTCCCCAGCATTTACTGATGTTCATATAATGCTGGCACTGTCTCTAGTCCTCAGAAAGGTTGCTTAAGCCTGTATTTGAGAGAAAGCAAATCATTTATTTAAAGGTAAGTACCTAGTCTTTTAAAAGCTCCTTAAATACATGCTCAAAGGCCCTCTACAGCAGTACATCTCAAACTTTAACATGTGTAAGAATTACTCTGAAAGCTTTTGAAAACACAGAGGCCTGGGCCCATCCCCCAGAGATTCTTAATCAAATCGGGGAGAGCCTGAGAATTTGCATTTTTAATAAGCTCTGAGATGATGCTGATGCTGCTGATTCCAGCACCAGATGTGAACACTCCTGCTCTACAATCGTATCTCAACTGAACCTTCTGGCCTTTTGTATCATTAAGTGCATTAGTAACAGCACCGTATCCCAAAAGATGGGAGAGAAGAGAGCCTGTTCAAATAAATGTGTGCTGGTTAGACAACTCAGAAAATGAGGTTCCATTCTGAGTGCTACATTTTAAGAAGCCCGTTGGAAGTTGGAGTCTGTCCACAGATACATGACACAGAGGCAATGTGGTGACACTGAAGCCAGACTTTAAACAATGGGTAGAATTTGAACATGTGTTCTAGGGGCAGGTGGAGGATGCACTGAATTCTACAAAAAACTAAATAACTTTTTTTTAGCTGAAAAGGAGAGAAATTTTGAGAAACATGATTCCTGTCATCAAATACCTGCAAAACAGGGATTAAGTTTTGTCACTGCAACTTGAGGATGAAAACAGAAACTTGGGGGAGAGGAGGGATAAATTTTCATTCAACATAAGGAAGCAATATAAGAAAGCAGTTTATAATAACTAAAGTTGAGAATTGACTATGGCATGAGGGAGTTAGCCCCTTGCCATTGGTAGTATCCAATCAGAGACTGAGGAATCACATACTGGGAATTGAGGCATTACACAGAAAGTTGTAATAGACAGTTAATTTCTCCCATAGTATTCTACACACAATTAGTGTTCAATAAATGTCCAAATAATATATCTGTTGATTTGCTGGTCTTGCTTCCTATAGTATTTCTCAAATGAGTCCCTCATGACCTCTTACTTGGATTCTTGCAGTAACTTTTGATACGGTTTCCTTGCTTCCAGTTTGGCCTGCCATTAAATTCATCCTTTACATAGCTGCCAGATAATCTATTTAAAATGCAAATATGACCATGTCATCCTGTGGATAAATTCATCCTCTGCTTAATACCCATAGCTGTTTAGCTGTTTGGATAAATTCATCTTCTGCTTAATACCTTAACTGTTTTTCCATCATCTATAAAATAATTGTCACTTTTCCTCACATGATATACAGGGCCTCTGTGACCTAGACACCATTTATGTGTCAGGTCTCAATTCTTGCTACTTTTTCCTCAGGTGAAAGTAGCTGACTTGGATTTTGTCTTATACACAGTCTGTTGCTAGTCTCTCTGCTTTTGCTTACCATATATTGTCTGCCCGGAATGTCTTTGCCTTTTTTTCTTCACACAGCTAACTCTTATCTACCTCCCAAGACCTAGTTCAGGAGATGTCCTGATACGGTTTGGCTGTGTGTCCCCATCCAAACCTCATGTTGAAGTGTAATTTCCAATGCTGGGGGAGGGAACTGGTGGGAGGTGATTGGATCATGGGGGTGGATTTCCCTTTTGCTGTTCTTGTGAGAGTGACTGAGTTCTCACAAGATCTGATGGTTGAAAAGTGTGTGGCACTTTCCTCTTCACTCTCTTTCTCTCCTGCTTCATCATGGTGAGATGTGCTTGCTTCCCCTTTGCCGTCTGCCATGCTCGTAAGCTTCCTGAGGCCTCCCAGCCATGCTTCCTGTAACAGCCTGCAGAACTGCAAGTCAATTAAACCTCTTTTCTTCATAAATTACCCAGTATGGGGTACTTTTTGGGTTTTTTTGTTTTTGAGATGGAGTCTCACTGTTGCCGGTGTGGTGTGACACAATCTCGGTATGCAGTGGCACTATCTCAGCTCACTACAACCTCTGCCTCCTGGGTTCAGGTGATCCTTATGCCTCAGCCTCCCAAGTAGCTGGGACTAGAAGCATGTGGTACCACACCTGCTTATTTTTGTATTACTAGTAGAGATAGGGTTTCGCCATGTTAGCCAGGCTGGTCTCAAACTTTTGACCTCAAGTGATCCACCCACCGTGGCCTCCCAAAATGCCACTATTTCAGGCATCAGCCACCATGCCCAGCCTCAGGTAGTACTTCATAGCAATGCGAGAACAGACTAATACGTGTCTCTTAGAGGAAGCCTTCCAAATACCTCAGGCTGGGATCAAAATTAAGAAGCATGCAGCCTGTGATTCAGAGGTGAGTTAATTTGCTCTGATAATTATCATATTAAGGTGGAAGGAAAAGTTGTTTTCAACTACAGAATAAGGAAATATATTCCGACAAAAATACAATGGAATCTCAAGATGTGATTGTGTGTGTGTGTGTGTGTGTGTGTGTGTGTCACTTGTTAAAGTGGCTGTAAATATAAATGCCTATGGGGAACAGGGTGAACCTGGCCAGATGGAGATTGTGGAAATTACAGAAAGAATGGCCATCCCAAAGTCTACCTTTTCTGCACTCTGATGTGTTGTTACCATACATGTAGGAATGTGAGTGAGCCCAGTATTTCTAGATTTTGTCTTTTAAAAGAATACAAAATCCAGGTTTTTATAGAAAAACTCATAATTTTAAAATGCTTTTAAAGTATTTGTTTTTCAACACTGCATGATTCAGATACACTATCAGCAGGGAAGGTATGGCTCACAGATTGTTATTTTGCAGCCTCTCGTTTGAAGGCTTTTCTATGCGGGTGTTTTAACCTGCCTGTTATTCACCTGGCTGCCTCCACAGGCACAAGAACAAGTGAGAACTGGTCATTTTTCTCTATCCCCAGGTGATAGGGGTCAGAAAAAAAAACAAACAAACTAGTTTTTAAATTCACAAGTTTCTTCTATTCAGATCATCTCTAACCTACAATGTTAGGAATCTCCTTTCTTTTTCCATGCCTCAGTTTCCTCGACTGTTGAGGGAATCTTAATTTCCATTCTGTGTATATTGAAGAGTGTTTGTAAAATTAAATGAGATCGCCGAAGTGAAATTGTCTTTATAAAAACATGTGCATTCAAGGCACCAAAACCCTGTGTTTCCCATGGCAGAGGCAGCTATGCTTCGCACACTGTACTTCCTAATGGCTAGTTCCACTGTAAGAAAAGAATGAGGCCACTTTCCGGCAAAAGTGTCTTCTGTTTCTCATAAATACTTTGGTGTGAGACAGGCTGGTTCACTAGGTGAAGTTAAAGATTGATTGGTAATTGGAATCCCAATTCAGAGATCAACTGAAAGGACATATGTACCTTTCCTTCCCACGCTGATGACTGAACCCTGGTTTAATATGTCACATGTCCTCCCACATGGAGCTCTGCCAGACTACAGGGATTCTTGTCAATTGTTGTTGTTTTTGTTTTCTCACTTTGGAAAAATAAAGACATAGAGGAGACTCTATCAGTGTAAGCAACTTGCTTATCCTAGAGTAGCTGCAGCTGACAGTTAACCCCCTCCTCCACGGTTGAAATAAAAAACTGAGACGAAGCCTTCCTAGAAAACAGGACTGCCAGCAATTCCAATACGAATTACAAATGTGTTGAATCTACACAGCTGATTGGTTAAAAGCATGGGCTCTGAAGTAACGCTTAGTCAGGAATTAACTCTTACTTTCTTGATAGAAATTGTGTTTGATAGATTACCAAAACAAACAAACAAAAAGGCTGCAAGTCTTCACTTCTCACTATATTCATGCCCTTGTAAGATGACTTCATAGCTCCTCCCATCAACAGGAAGAGTCTGTTTCCCCACTTCCTTGAATCTAGACTTACCAATAGAATGTGGTAGAAGTGACACTGCACCAGTTCCAAGCCTAGGGCTCAGGAGAACTTGAAGGGGATGGTGGCTGCTCTCCTGCTGCTCCTCCTCCTCCTCCTCCTCTTTTTCCTTCTCCTTTTCCTCTTTCTCTCTGCACACAGGTGCACTGAATCCTGCCACTGCCATAAGGGCAAGCCTAGGCTCACCTGCTAGATGATGAAAGCTGTGAGACGGTCGCCTTCATCACCCAGCTGACAGCCAGACAATGAAAGACATGTGAATGGGATCATCCTAGACCAGCAAGTTCCCGGCCGACCTGCCATCTTACTGAAGAGGCATGAGTGAGCGCAGCCAAGATTAGTAGAGCCTTGCTTGGATCAGCAGAACCACCCAACTGAGAAGACTTATGAGAGATAATAAATGTGTATTGCTTAAGCCATTGAGATCTGGAGGTGGTTTTACATGCAGCAATATGTAGCTAACACAGACCCTAAGTAAGTTAGAGGTTTTCCTGAGTCTTGATTCCTTTGCTCGCACCCCAAAGAACTATAGTAAGTATTCCATTAATGGTTATTTTCACTAAAGGGATTCTACTTGGAAAAATTTTATTGAAGTTGCATATTTCAAAGCATCGCACCTTCTGAATGCCCTCCTCCACAAACTACACTCCCCCATACTACACACACAAGACCAAATTAGTGAAGCGTCACTGTAAATGTAAAGTTTCATCAAGTTCTTAGGAATAACTGTACTTAAGTTAACCCTAACACCATCAGCAAGTGACAAATAAGAATTATAATTCCCATTTCCTTGAAAGAAAATGGGACAAAGTAAAACACGTCACTGTTCCTGCCACAGAACTAGGATTGGAGTTTTAAGTTCTGCACTGCACCCAGTTTGGTAGTGACTTGAGAGGCTAAATCTTTTCAATCTTTGGGATAGTAAAAGGCTCTGTCAAAAATAAGGCCTTGTAGTGTGCTCCAATATATTTTGGTAATTTCCAGAAAGACCTGTGGATGCAACAATTTCTACCATATTGTCTGCTCCAAAAGGCTTCTCTCTGTGCAGCCCTGCCTTGCATGCCATGTCTTGCCACGTGTAATTCAAGACAATAGAAGGGAAGGAAGGAGGGAAGGAAGGAAGGAAGGAGGGAAGGAAGGAAGGAGGGAAGGAAGGAAGGAGGGAGGGAGGGAGAGAAGGAAGGAAGGAAGGAAGGAGGGAAGGAAGGAAGGAAGGAAGGAAGGAGGAGAGGGACGGAGAGAAGGAGGAAAGGAGGGAGGGAGGGAAGGAGAAAAGAAGAGAAAGGGAAAGAAAAGAAAATGAAGAAAAGAACTAACTTGGAAACAAGGGTATAGAAATTGTGCAGAGTTATTTGTGTAGTTTCCTTAAAATGCAGATCCTCAAACTGTACCCAAGAAAGGGTTTTAAGTAGGAAACGGCCTTATTTGATATACTTTAAAAAAAAAGATCACTCTGGCAACTGTGTGAAGAAGCCAAACTAGATGCAGGGGGACCTGTAAGATGGTGATATTCAAGAAATATGTGACACAAGTTTGTTCTAGAATGGTGTAAGGGCCAATGGCAATAAGTAGGTGGATTCAGCAGTTATTCTGATTAAAAGCAAAAGGGAGACAGATGAAAAAGCAGGTTAAGGGAGAAGATGACCTGAGTTTTGAATGCCTATAAAGTAGTTCTAGAGATGGATTCATGTGAGGTTTAAAAATATTTGGAACATGGCATACAGAGGGAGGCTAGAAAGAATTCTCAGAAAATCACGCATATTTTGAGAGGTAGGGTTAACTATCACTAATGAGTTTTCAAAGCAGATGATTG
This sequence comes from Cacajao melanocephalus, assembly GCA_963573385.1. Taxonomy (NCBI): domain Eukaryota; kingdom Metazoa; phylum Chordata; class Mammalia; order Primates; family Pitheciidae; genus Cacajao; species Cacajao melanocephalus. The sequence goes on along the minus strand of CAUYLG010053735.1, from coordinate 27,832 downwards.
TAAAAAGAGAAGAAAAAGTATCTAGAGGCAGATGCTGGTGAAATACTTATCCATGTAACTAATATTATTACACACTTTCTATGTTACTATGTCACAGACACAATGCCAAGCATGTTTTGATGTTAGAAAATATTTCAAATGTCCAGAAACTACAGAAATTATACCACCAATCCAATGTGAATTTAGCAAAGATTTATGTTTTGCCATGGTTGTTTCAAATTACTTTAAATAACAGAGCTCAGAGTAAGCATTTTACATGCATTGTTTTATATGTTCCTCTAGACCAGTCAATGTGGTAGGTGTGTATGTTATCTCCAGTAAACAGCTTGTCCCTCCAGGGGCATTCTGCTCCCTGCTCTGTGTCCCCAAATATCCACCTGTATGGACCACACTGAGGTTTCTATTGTCTTCTATCCCCTAGCTGAGCTCTGGCATCTGCAGGAAATTGGAAGCAGAAAGGAGAGCTAAGTCAGAATCTGTTTCTCTCACTCTGGGATCAAGACGGCATCCATGGCCATCTGTCAAGTACTCACGATGGTGTCCATGGACATGTATCATGTATTCACAACGATGTTCACAGCCCCATGTCACATACCCATGATGATATTCACGGCCATGTCACTGCTTCTCTCAAAATAGTTCCTGTTCTCTCTTTTTTGGGTTTCGTTAATGTCTCTCTACCTTGTTCAGGACCTAAAGGTAGTGACGGCTCTGCTGCTACTTACCCTGAGTTCTGTTACAACTCCTCATGCTTCCTCTACCCCCTACTCACACCTTTGTAATTTTCTTCTTTGCAAATAAGCCTCCTCAAATTAACCTAACTTGGATATGCCATATGTTTCCTGTTGAAACTCTGATGAATACAATACTATTTTAAAGTTAAGGAAACTGAGGCTCATAGAAGAGGAAGTTGCAGAATTCACACTCAATCCCAATTCATCAGATTCTAGATCCCATGATCTTATCCACTCTGTAACATTGCCTCCCTGTATTATGGAAGCAAGGTTAATATCAGGATGTAAAGAGGCAGGCTGGATACTATAGACTGGAACTTCTCTATTTCATGAACACAGCAAGCTTATGCTCATCCCTGGGTCTTGGTTTTACTCTTCAATTTTCCTGAAATTCCCTTCTGAATCTTCTTTCGTATTTTTCACTTCCAAACATGACATTACATTTTCAAAGCAACTTCTTAAGTTCCTAATTGATGGTGCTTACCCATTGCTACCCAGCCAATTTTTCACATCACTGTGTTTTATATTCTTTATAGCATTTATAGTCTCTGAAATTAACTTCTTTACTTATTTGTTCATTTTATTGTTATTGTTGTATCTTCTTGCCTTTCATCCTCTGACAGCTGTAAGGTCTAAGGGGTCAGGTTCACATGGGATACATTTATACTTACATTCCCAGGAACTACGATGCTGTCTGACAGACATGAGAATGTGCTCAACAGTAATCAACAAATGCATGAATGAACCATAAGGAAGGAATGAACAAATGAATACAATTATATAACTCTAAGGTAAACTCAGCTAACAAATGACTAAGGAACGAGAGGCAGCCAGCTGTGAAAGAAAGCAGACACCTATTTTTCTTTCTAGATGGTCAACACTGAAGAGAAGAATGGAACAAAACTATGGATTCTTTCTCTCCTACCTGAATATGCGGTTTAAAGAAAAAGAAAAGCATACTTCTAAAATTCCTTTGTTTTGAAGAATCATCTTATTGTGATTTTATGCTATCTTAACACTTGTAATTATAGAGCCAAAACAAATGGCTTAAAGTAAGAATCAAGGGAAACTGAATTTTATTTCTGTTGGCTTCCAAATTGTATTGGTATATCTCCCACTTGGGAAGATATTTCCTCTCATTTTTCTTATTGTGAACTGGTAACATGTTGCATTTCTGTTGCTGCTTCAAGAGAACACAGGGACACAAATTAAATGGTTATTTTGGAATTAGCATCCTTGTAAATCTCTGTCCTTTGAAACTCAAAGGTCAATGTTACTTTCTATATGCAAATTTAGTTGTTAAATGTATTGCACATGACTAGTCCTGGCATATCGGGAAAACTACAAATTTATCATGGTGATAGGTCAGGGACATGGTGGGTTATTACGCACACAGTATGACAACTAATGACGGTCTTTTTAATTCTCTCCTTTCAGAGGACTCTTACTTACACACACACACACACACACACACAGCCAAAATTTACTTTGCCCATGTGTAAAAATCAAATTCAATATCTTTTTTGGACATTGTAATTGGTTGCAATCCTTCATTCTGCTGAAGATTAAGCTGAACTTCTGCCCTTTAATAAAAACTTTAATAAAAATTCTCCTGGAAAATTTCATGTGGTCAAGTCTTAGTTTCAGTTTTGATTTGGATGCTTTATATTGAAACTAGACAATTTGAAAAGAACAGGAAGTACTGTTACTGTAATATCTGAAATTTGATATAATTCTTTTCTTTAAGGAGCTTAAATACTTTCATATATAGACTTTCATTCTTCAAAATGTCACTGAAATAGGTAGATGTTGGTTCCTATATTACATTCTTCCATGCCCAAAAAATGTTTAGACTGCTCACACAGAGGTATTAATCAGTCACACACAGAAAAAGAGAAATGGCAGCATTAAGGACTACTGAAGTTTGAGCATAGACGTTAGATAATTCCTCATCTTGAGTTGCATAGTAAAGAAGGTGTGAAAAGTTGTTTTACACCACTGAAATTTAGGGGCTGCTACTGCAGCATGGTCTTACCTATCCTGACCATACAGTATAAATATAGTTACCTACAGTTAAAAATCCTGTTATATCATCTACCAAAATTATAACTTTAATAAAGATTCTAGATCTAAATTCTATTTCTAATATCTACCTACTGTATAGAGTAAAACATATAACCTTTCTTAGTCTCAATATCCATTTCTATATAATGAAGCTAGTAATACATCTCTCATGATTGTTACAAGAATTAATAGAAAACTTTGCCCAGTGCCTGCAATCTATTAAGAATGTAGTAAATGGAAGCTATAAATATAGAATCCACACTTTCAACTGTAATGAGATATTGACCATCACTAAAATAGATCTGATCAGCAAGTCAAGCTCTCTCTCTGCTATCACCCCCAATTTCGCTTCTCTCTCCTAAAACTCTAAGCCTTCAATTATGAGGACCGCTGGTAGGCCACTGTTTGTTTTGTCATGTTAGTTTTATAAGTTGCTAACTACGTTTAGTGGCAACTAGGAACTATACTATTATTCTACCTCAATCTGGGCTTTCCCAAACACATTTCTGGTTCTCTTCGTGGAGGCAGCAGGTAAACCTATTCTCTGATCATATCTCTGTGTGGTTACCTAATTTCAAGTCATCAAAGGTCACAGGCTTCATTCAATCCCAGTGATTGTTTACTCTTTCTTTTCCCCTTAAGAAAGATGTGTCTAGTTATCCCTTATAATAATATGTGTATTCCTGTCTAATTCCTTGAACTTTCCTTTCAGTATTCATCTGTCCTCTTCTATAAAAGATCACTAAGAGGCCAATGGTGGCTTTGTATTTAAGAAACACTTCTTAAATGGGTTTTGCTCTTATTTTATTAGTTGCCTAAAAAACTGATGTGGTTTCTTGTGTTTAAAATAATATGCTGATGCTATGTTAAAGATAGAAAGTTTTCCCCTATAATCAAGAACAAGGCAAAAAAGCCTACTTTGTCACTGCTATTCAACTCTTCAGCAGAAGTTCTAGTCCAAGAAATGAGGTAGTTAAAAAAAAAAAAAGACAAAGGCATCCAAATTGGAAATAAAAAGAAAAACTATCTGTACTCACAGATGACATGATTCTATATAGAGAAAATCCTGAAGAATTCACACACACAAAATAACACTATTAGAGATGGTAAATGAATTTAGCCCAGTTGCAGGGTACAGAATCAATAAATAAAATTATTTGTACTTCTATACACTAGCAATCAAAATATGAAAAGAAAATTAAGAAAACAATTCCATTACAATAGTATCAAAAACAATAAAATGCTTAGGAATAAATTTAACCAAGGTGGTATGAGATTCATATACTGAAAACTTCAAAGCATTGCTGAAAGAAATTAAAGAAGACATAAATTAATGGAAACTTCACCTATCACATAGTTTCACTCTTATCAGTTTGATATATGTTATTTTAGATTTTTTTCCTGTTCAATATTAATTATGGTTCTTGGTTGGAAGCAGTAGAAAGTGTCGTACTGCGTGACATTTGGCATGTAACTTTACCTCTTTGAATTTCAATTTACTGAACTGCAAAATGGAGATACTATCAGGATTTACTGCAATCGTTTTGGTGATTAAAGGTGATAAAATACACAGCACAGTACCTATCATAGAGAAAGAGGTTAATATATGTTTGCTATTTTATTAATCTGTTTTTATGCTGCTGATAAAGACATACCAGAGACTTAGCAATTTACAGAAGAAAGAGGTTTAATTGGACTCACAGTTCCATGTGGCTGGGGAAGCCTCACAATCATGGTGGAAGGCAAGGAGGAGCAAGTTATGCCTTACATGGATGGCAGCAGGCAAAAAGAGAATGAGGAAGATGCAAAAGCAGACACCCCTAATAAAACCATCAGATCTCATGAGACTTATTCACTACCATGAGAACAGCAGGGTGACATCTCCCCTGTGATTCAATTATCTCCCACTGGGTCCCTTATACAACACATGTTAATTATGGGAGTACAATTCAAGATGAGATTTGGGTGGGAACACAGAGCCAAACCATATCCGCTATTATGGTTATTTCAATATTTTAATTAGTGTTCTTTTAATTGGTTCTCAAAATCAACTTTAGCTTGTAACTCAAAACTCTCCAATATACGTCATCTCACATTAACTACACTCTAACTTACCACTGCCAAGTAAATAAGTTATTTCCCTCTCTTATAAAAACACTTTTCTTATTTTTTATCCTACCTGATCTGTTAATTTTCTTCCTCTGTACATTAACTTATAATCAATGTTTTTCTTAATGCTATTTCCTTATATCAGCAAAGTCAACCCAGAAATTTGTAGAAGAACCTATCTGAATTTCCCCTCTTCTACCACATACATTCTACTGCCATAGACCCAGATATACATTTAGTTGGGGCAATAATATGTCATTGGATTCCATTATTCTTCAAAATATTTGCCCTTCAATATAAGACCCCTCCCTATAGGAGGCCAAGGCTCTGTGACTTGCCTGAGCCAACAGAATGTGAGTGGAAGAAGTAACATGTATTTTAAACCCAAATATTCCAATGGAGAGAAGCCTCAGGGAAGATATAATTAATGCTCATGAATTATGGCATTTCTGGGATATTCATTCTATACTCTCCAGGTGACACAATTACTATTACATTGATTAGCAACATGATAGTATCCATATAAGTTCATCTACAAGTAATCAAAATCTACAAATAATGGTAGCTTAAATATTATTGATATCTATAATTCTCTGATGTGAATGTAGGCAGTCCAGAACAGGTAAGGTGACATAAAAGCATCAGGAATCCAGGTCCCCTTTAACTTGTTCTGCCATCCTCAAGTCATATTTCCCACCTCATGGTAAAAGATGACTGTTCCCCATTCAGCCATCATACACACATTTTGACCCCAAGGAAAGAACAAAACGTCAAGAGAAGGATATGCTTCCTTCTTTAATGATCCAAAAGCTGCTCATACCTCTTCCACTTAATCACAAACTGAAAGGGATACCTGGAGTCAGTATTTGAATATGCAATGAGTCTAGCTCACATTACGGGTTTCATTCAAAAGACACACAGTAAGATTGATGTGGTTATTGCCCAAACAACTGAAAGGCAGAATGCTCAGTATTGTTCCACAAATAACTTCATTATTTTCTTGAGCAAAGGATATTTATAGGCTTTCTGCTTTTTATGTCAGACAGCTCTCTATACTCTAAATACTCCATGTGCATTATTGCATCTCACATAAAGAGAATGAGTATTCTAAAGCAGAGTCGCAAATGGAATGAGGAACAGGTGGAAAAATTAAGAGTTATTGTGCTGGATGACTCTCAATTCAGTGTAGGAAAGGCAAGTGGAACAGTTGGGACCTGTGGTGAGTTGACAAACACTGCCCTGCTCAAAGTGACAACTGGTTCTCAGTTTCCAATTATTGTAACATGTGGAGTTGTGAATCTTCCGTTCAAAGAGATTTCAAACATTCAGAGAAGCCAGAAATCTGAATATTTATTGAAATTTGGATTTTACGGGAAATCTCTTTTTTTTTTCTTAATGTTGGTTCTAATGTTTTAAAAGCATTTGCAGCTTGCCTGTGGACCAGCAATGTGAGACATCTGTTTGAGAAAAGTAGGACAATATATCAGCTGCTTAAAATGGATGGCCCATCAAACTCTGAAAATAACCATTACATTGGAAATTACTATGAAGAGTGGTAAAAAATCAGGCAGGACTTATTATCATAATTACAGATTTATTGAGTATGAGACTTTCACCTTTACTGAACATTTCCTGTTGCCAGGTGTTGCGTTTGACTCTCTTTACATCCATCATCATATCTGATCCTCACAAAAGCCTTGTGTTATTTTCTTTTTAACAGGGGAGTGGCTGGAAATTGAAGGTCAGAGAGCTTAAGTAACATGTCCAGAGTCACATAGCTGGTAAATGACCAAGCTTGGACTTAAATCGGTCCTGTTTGATGTTCAGGCCCATGTTCTTAATCCTTACACAATCCTGTGCACAATTCCTATGCCTTTTCCAGAACAACATACGGAGGGTTTGCCGGGATATGAAAATAAGGATATGATCAGTTGGTATGCAGAATCTCAATATTTATCTTTAAACACAGTGTCACCCCTATCAGAGTCACAGTATGGAGAATGCAAGCTGCAGGATGCATGCAGGAGGATTCACCAGCTACTGAGAAGCCTCCAGAGGATCTCACTGCTCTCAATTTCATACATTATACTTAACCAACATCTGGACGGCCCTCACACCATTCATCCCATTCAACAAAAAAAAAGGGATTGTGACTGTTACCGTTTCATGGTTTTAAATTCACAGTGGAGCTGCACAACTTATTTAGCACAGGTGTTTAATTGTAATAAATTGGAGAAATTCCCAGTATTCAACGGTCCTCAAAATAACACTACCATCTGGGTAGAGTGGGGTAGTGGCTTTCTGACAACAAACTTGCTTATAAACATTTCAAGGGTGGTGGCCTATTTGGAGATCTATGGGGGCAGATCAGGAGGTTGGGTGTGCATAGCAGAGGAAGAAATTTTAAATTATATTGTGGAGGATGAACAAGAAGCTTTGTGCTTTTTTACCTTTTTGATAATGTTTCTTTTTCAGTACATATTAAATATTAAAAACACTTGGGTATCTTTGTAAATGAGATATTATATTGCCATTTTGTGTAGTAAGGTGAAGTTCTGTTGACTGCTTTTGGCAAACCATTCTGTTTATGAAGAGTGGACAAATGTTTCTATGGTCTGCCACTAGAAATCAATGCATGTTTTAGTTAATCAAAAAATGCATTAAGAGAAGGACTTCTTCTAGTCAATGTGACGTAACAGAGACTGGATTTATCTTTTCACCTGAAGCAAGATAAATTTGTCACATATCATCAGACAAAATACATGAAACAATGGCTTTCAAGACACTGAATATTAAGCAATGAAAGGCAACGATTCCTAAAAGACAAGAAAATAAACATATGCGATGAGCCCCACAACTGAATCAGCTAAGTGATAAGAAAGTTTCTAAGCCACAAAATAAGGTAGAGGCAAGTAAGTGAGAACCTGATGGGCTCCTTGAGTTGAAGAAACAGAACTGAAAGTCTGGGGAGACCAAAGCTATTAGAGTTGACAGAGTACCAAGGACAGAGCTGCACACAGAGAGTATTCCAGAGAGCTACAGAATATCTCTCAGATTTTCAGTGGAGGACTGAGGTGTGCATGTGTGTGAGGAACCTACCAGAAACCCAGGAAAGAACCATTTGAAAGAAGTAGAAAAAAATAGTATGCAGCACCCAGACAGAGCCAAGAATAGCTCCATACAGGACTGGGAACATTCTGTTCTCTCTAGCCAGATTGGAAAAAAAAAAAAACAAAACAATAATCCACCGGGCATTGGGTAGAGTACTCAGAAGGGTCTTGCCTTAACGGTGGATAATAATTAGCCCTTACTAAACACTGCTCTGGTCCTGTCTAACAAATCTTAAAAACAGAAAAGTGAAAAAAACCCAAAAACTATTTCCAAGTAATTGAACTACATACCAAAACAAGGATCAAGAATTTTTACAGAAATCTAAAAATATCCAGCACCCAATAAGATATAATTTACACCACCTGGCATGAGATCAAAAATTATCAGGCATGTAAAGATGCAGGAAAAAAGAGACCATAATGAGGGTGAAAAAAATAAAATGATCAAAGCTGAACCAGAATTGACATTGGTACTGGAATTAGCAGACAAGGACATTAAAACAGTCATAGCTGTATTTCATATATAAAAAGTACAGTAGCAGATTTCAATACCATTATCTCAATAATTGAAAATTCAGTCAAAATCCAAGCAGGCTGTTTTATTCTAAATTGACAAAATTATTCTAAAATGTGTATGGGTATGCAAATAACCTAGAATAGTCAAAACAACTTTGAAAAAGAAAAACAAAGTTAAAGGACTAACACTACCTGATCCATTTAAAAGTTACAGTAATTTATTTTAAAGTAACTTATTTTTTATTTAAAAGTAACTTATTTAAAAGCTACAATAATTGAGGTATTGTGGTATTAACATCAATTAGGTAAATAAACAGATCGATGGAACAGAACAGACATTTCAAAAATACATCCATGCATATAAGGACAACTGTTTTGTTTGTTTGTCTGTTTTTTTGAGATGGAGTCTCGCTCTGCCACCCAGACTGGAGTGCAGTGGCGTGATCTCAGCTCACTGCAACTCTGCCACCCAGGTTCAAGTGATTCTCCTGCCTTAGCCTCTGAGTAGCTGGGACTGCAGGTGCATGCCACCATGCCTGGCTAATTTTTTGTATTTTTAGTAGAGATGGAGTTTCACCAAGGACAATTGATTTTTTACAAAAGTGAAATGTAATTCAGTGGAAGAAGAATAGTTTTTTTTTTTTTTCACAACAAATAATGCTGGCACGCTTGATATCCATATACAAATTTTTTAAAATTTTGCACCATATATGTTATCTCAAAATGAATCATAGAAATAAAGCCAAACCTAAAACTTCTAGAAGAAAACATAAAAGAAAATCTTCGTGTCCCTGCATTAGGCAAACATTTCTTTGATATAACACCAAAAGCATGATTCGCTAACAAATTGATCAAGTGATATCATCAGAATTTAAAATAGTTTTCAAAAGACAATGAAACGACAAACCACAGACTGGGAGAAAATATTTGCATAGCACATATCTGATAAAGAATTTCTATCCAGAATATAGAAACAATTTTCAAAGTCACCAAATACAAAAACAAACAACCTGATTTGAAATATGTGCAAAAGTTATGAACAGACTCTTTACAAAAGAAAATATACAGATGCCAAAGAAGAAAATTCAACATCATTAGTCATTAGAGCAATTAAAACCATAGTGATATACTAATACACTTTCCTTTTACAAAGGCTAAAATTAAAAAGTTTTACAATACCAAGTGAATGTAAAGCAACAGGAATTCTTGTCCACTGTGGGTGAGAAAGTAAAATCAAGCAACCTTATTGGAAATAGTTTGCCAGTATCTTAAAAAGTTAAAAACACACCTACCAGATCCTCCAACTATTCCACTCTTATGTATTTACCCAAGAGACATCAAAGCCTATGTTTATACATAATGTTCATAGCAACTTTCTATGTAATGGCCCAGGACTAGAACCATACAAATGTCCATCAACAGAAGAATAAATACATTGCTAAGTATTCATATAATGAAGTATAACTCAGCAATAACAGGATATGAACTAGTAACAAACACAATAGTATGGGTGAATCTCAAATAATTATGCTGAATGAAAACAAAAAGAACACCTACTCTTTTCAACAAAAAGTATTGGGAAAATGATACCCACGGGCAAAATAATAAAGTTAAATTATCTTAAACCATGTAAAATGAATCAAAATGGATTTAAATAAATGTAATAGCTACAACTATTCAACTCTTAGAAGAAAACATAGGAGAAAAGCTTCATGATATTTGATTTCACAATGATTTCCTATATATAGCACCAAAATCACAAGCATCAAAACAAAAAACAGACAAATAGAACTTCATCAAAATAAAAATGTTGTGCATTAAAAGATACTATCAAGTCCAAAAAACCCAATGAATGAGAGAAAATGTTTGTAAATCATGTGTCTGATGAAGAATTAATTTCAAAATATACAAAGAAGTTTTACAACTCAAAAAAAAGCCAAAAACCTCATTTTAAAAATAGACAAATGATTTGAATAGGCATTTCTCTAGGAAGATAGACAAATGACCAGTAAGATGTTGGACATCATTAGTCACCAGAAAAATGCAAATCAAACCACAATGAAATACCACCTCATCCCTCCTAGGATGGCTAGAACCAAAAAGTCAGAGAAGTGCTGATGAGTATATGAAGAAGGCAGGACTCTCATACAGTGCTGGTGCACATGTAAAATGGCGCTGTGAGTCTAAAGTGGTGGGAATGTAAAATGGTGCAGCTACTTCAGAAAGCATTCTGACAGTTTCTAAAATGAATAAACATGGAGTTACCACATGACCCAGCCAATTTCACTCCTAGGTATACACTCAAGAAAAATAAAAACATATGTCCATATCAAAACTTTTACACAAATGTTTATATCATCATTATTCATAATAGCCAAAATGTGGAAACAGCACAGATGTCCATCAGTAGATTAATGGGAAAAAAATGGGGTAAACCATATAAGGTAACATTATTCAGCCATAAAAAGTAACGAAGTATTGACACATGGTACAACATGAATCTTGAAAACATGCTAAATGAAAAAAGCCAGTCACAAATGACCAGATATTATATAAGTCCACTAATAAAAAATACCCAGAACATGAAAATCTGTGGCAACAGCAAGTAGATCGTGGTGGCTTAGTGCTCAGTGGGAATGTCAGAGTGTTGGGGGACTGGGCGGTAATAACTGAAGGGTGTCTCAGAAGGTGATGAAAATGATCTAAAATTGATTATGTGTTGCACACACAAAATACTGCATTGTACACTTTAAATGGATTAATTGCATGATATATGAGTCACATCTCAATAAAGGCATATTAAAAAAAATAAGTAGACTTGTATACTGACACATTTATGATAAAGTTTGGGTCTGTTCTGTTCTCTCTCACTGTCTAATAGATGATCATAACTACAGTTTTATCAGCCAGGATGTGCTAGTTTATGCTGTGGTAACAAACAACTCTCACATCTCAAATGGCTTAAAATAATAAAAGTTTGTGCTTTTGCTCACATATTCATCATTTGGTGGCTGGGACCTCACTTGGCTCTGTCAGCCTTACTATGGGATCCATGCTGCTATAGCTATCACTAAAACAGAACATTACCTGTCCAGAAGGAAAAAGAAAACTGGCCTGAATGGTTCACTGTAGCAACTCAAGGCTCTACATGAGACTTTGGCTAGTCTCTTCTGTTCCCAGCTCATTGGCCTAGAAAAGTCACATGACTTCTCTCAACCACAGGAGCCAAGAAATGCAACTGGACTTTGGTGAGAAAGCAGAGAGCTAGAAATATTTCAGGAACAGCCCTAATATCTACCACATAGCTAAGCATTTACTATGTATCAAGAGCTGTTTTAAACTCTCATATGTATTATCTCACTTAATATTCAGAAAAAAGGTGTTTCAAGCTTGATGCCATTATTATCATCAACTCCAATATTTACAAATAGAAAATCAAGGCATAGGAGTAAAATAACTTTCCCAGGCTTAGTACAATAGCTAATTGTTGGAATTTGAATGCAGACAATAATATCAAAGCCCCTGTTTTTGACTTCCAGAAAATATTGCAACCCAGCAATCCCATATTTTCTTCTCTTTACTCAAAGACAAATCCATCACAAAGTCCAAACAGGTACAAGAAAGCTGCACTAGCATATATTAGTAAAGGACAACAGGTTAGCATTCAGACTTCTAGTACTGTCTAGTGTGTTTCTAGTGCACTGATGATTTTCCCATGGTCCTTGGCAGAGCCCTACGTTCTCAGGCTCACCTTCAGGCCTGCTGAAAGACCTGGCAGCTTCAAACCAAGCAGCTCTGCTTCATCATTTAGGTTTCCACTTGACTTCACTTATTTCTTGGCTGACCTAACAAAGCTGGGAAAACTACACTGCCCCACTCACACATCTCCATCCACACTAAGCTCAGAGACACATTCTAAGCAAAGAACACCTTAAACCAAATGGATGAATCAGGCTCCTTTTCTGTTTCTGTGGTTAAGAATGTCTACTTCTATGTCATGGTAATGGCAAATGTTTTGATAAACACTATAATTATGAGAAACTGACTCAATTAAATTCTAGCTTAGAAGGAAATAAGAATACCTAATTCATACAAGGGTATCATTACTTATAGGAGTTAGTACGAGTACAGTATGCTACTAGCAAAGACCTAGTTCAAGAGTCAGTGCTTAGAGGTTGGCAAATCGTGAACTGGATACTTCCACCCTTTCATCCTCTGTGATTCAAATTTAGTCTTTATTGAATTCATGCTACCTGGTCATCCACAAGGCCCAGCACAGTGCGTGCCACATGGAAGATGTTCAGTAATACTTCTCGAATGTTTGAATGAATGACTGAATATTGGGGAATAATTGGAAGCATTCCAGAGTCACCAGGAATGGGAATTAACTGGATAGGTAGAAACACAAAGCAAGCATAATACTAAAGACATAATATAATCAGTGATGGTTTGTTCTTTCTGACACTATGAATCTTGTTAATTATTGCAAGTCATAGCAGACAATTTTACAGGTTAATCTCAAACAAGAAATTTGGACTGCATTACTGGCATAAATTGGTTGAGAGCCCACTGGGAGAAAAAAAAATGGGGAACCTTCCCAAAACGGCATGCAAAAGAGAAGCATCTTTTTCAAGCTGGTACTCCTAAGTCTCCCCTTAGCAATAGGAACTAGTCTAATGTGATAATAACCTCTCTCTGGGGTGGCATCTTAAAAAGAAACAAGCTTTCCAGTTCTATGACCTTTCAGAAGAAGAATCCCAGCAGGAATCCCGAGTCTTGGCGAATGCCCTCCAGCACTGTGAAATCTTTGAAGAGACCCAACTTTGAAGAGTGCCTTCCTACCGTTATTGTGCACATGCATACACAATCAGGAAAAAAACATGCCACTCTGATTTCTAAAACCCAACTGAACTTTCCCCTAGTTCTCTCCTTTGATAGAAGCTGCCCAAACTCCTTTGGAAATTTTTCAGAGGCAGTGAGGAGCCACTGGAGGAAGCATATTTTCATTTGGCTTTTATTATGGGAATGCTGCCAATGGGGAAAACAATGGGGAAAGAGTGAAAATTCTGATTGTCCAACCAAGAAACTTGAACTCTCTGTGGCTTAAGGCCAAGAGATGGAAGGGAAATTAAATGACAAAATAAATCAAAGACATTTTCACCTTTCAATATATTTGAAGGGGGAAAATGCAGCCTGCTTGTGCTATGCCAAGGTTTTCCTCAAGTAATATATTTAGAGTTGATTTTTAGCTCATTATTGCAATTTTCCTTCAAGTGTTTTAACAGTCACAATTCTACCTCTTTTTTTCTGGCCAGTAATAAATCAAGTATTCTGTATGGTTCTGTCTATGGTTTTCAGATATCTTGGGGGCTTCTCCCTTGATTAAGATAAAAAGAATGACTTCAAAAGATTTTAGGATCCAAGAAATGTCACCTTTCATATAGAGAAGGAGAAGAAGTTCAAAAAGGGATTAGAACAGGGCTTGTATGAGAATCACAGCAGTCACTAATGCAGAGCACATGGGAAAACAATAATAATTATATGAATACTATCAACATTTGTCAAATATTACTCTATTCCAGGTTCTGTGTTTTGAGTTTCATAATAATATCATTTAATTCAGATAACAAACATGGTGGTCTGCTTGAAAAGGATTCCATTCAATTAAAATGGCTTTCCAAAGAGGATATAACTTGGAAATTATTTTATGGCTCACAGATGTTAGTTATTGTGATGTGCACTTTGTGGGGTTATATTTTAATGTATCAAGCTGTGTGTTTTTCATTCCTAGGAACTCCTTTCTATCCTCTGTTCCTTTTACAGGCAAGACTGGAGAGTAGTGGCTCAGAGAATAGTTAGTACAACTGAAAAATAAGTTTCTGAGCTTCAAAAGTGCCACAGAGCTGATAACATAAATAGTAGATGTGAGAGATAATGATGGTGAGAGGAACCTACTCCACCTGCAGGCTGGATGCTTCTCTCCCTGTGACCCTGATATGTGGCCCTGGACTTAATCCCTGGGTAGATGGTAACAGAAACCTCAAATGAGCTTGGAGGGATCCGACAACTTAGAAGACCTGTGTTTCTTTCCCTAATTGACCCTGGGGGAGCAGCAGGTCACACACAGCATCCTCACATTCAGCATCTTTTGGGAGTTTCAAAGAATATAAAGTTTGCTGCAGGGAGTATCCAGGATCAAACATTTCTCTTACCTCTGAGTAGTCATGGAAATAGCTTAAAGGACCAGGGTTAGGATGGAAAAGGAAGAGCAGCTCTGAACTGACAACTCCCAGACCTTACTGTAAGCCAGACTCTCTGCACATGCTGGTGCAGGTGGGTGGCACCAACACCTTGCTTAATTACCAGAACGTCTTACCCAATCCCTCCCTGACATAGAGACACAACTCACAGGCTGGCGCTTAGGCAATAAACTGACTGAAATGACCCCTAGTTGATTAAAATTAATTATCTGCTTCCGAGAAGAATGGAATTTCGAAAGAGCAATTAAACCAAGTTGTATAATAATAAGGAAAACTGGACTTCTGCACATCTAAATCCCGCACATGTGTACCCGTTCCTGGTTTCCCACAGTGTCTCAGTGCTCAGATGCCATGTGGGAAAGGAATTTGTTAACCCCTGTGAGCCTTTGGGCAAGTCATGTTACCTTTCTAAGTTCCAGTTCTTCCACCTGTTGAATGAGAGAATTGGGCTGAAAACAATGGTGTGGAATCACTTCAGGGGCCATCCAGAAGAATAAGGGAAGCCAGGTTGTACCACCTCCCTCAAGATTCCCCTGTTCCAACTTTCAAATGGAGCAGCTCTGTTTGAATATGATTGGATTACATTTAACTTTTTCTTTATCTATTGCAACTGAAATATTGAGAGCGACATTTATCATTCTCCCCCTTTCATGGTATGTTTTCATTATGAGATCATTCCTGACGTTTTCTTATTTCACTTTTTCTTTTTATCCTTAGTCTCCACTCCTATTCCTGATGGTATTATTAACAACATCACATACCTCCAGATGTCCCCACTTTTTAGTACATTTACATTGAGTATTTCTATGAAAGGTTAAAAAAAACAACAGAAAATAACTCTGGTTCTATATAAAGAGGTTTACAAACCACTTGGTTAGCTAATTACTTCTAAAATCCTCTTTACCTCCTATATGCTAGGAAGGTGTTACGGAGTGAATTGTGCCCCCTTTCCTGAAAAAAGATACGTTGGAAGTCCTAACCACCAGTATCTCAAAACATAAACTTCTTTGGAATTAGGGACATTGCAGATATAATTACATAAGATGAGGCCATATTGGAGTAGGACTGGCCCTTAATCCAATACACCTGGTGTGCTTATAAAATGATAGCCACGTGAAGACACAGACACACGGGGAGAAAGCTGTGTGATGACAAAGGCAGAGATTAGAGTCATGCAGCGATAAGCCAAAGAACACCAAAAATGTTCAGCCAACTCCCAGAAGCTAAGAAGAGGCAAAAAGGATTCCCTTATAGATTTCAAAGGGAGTGTGGCCCTACTGACACTTTAATTGCAGACCTCTAGCCTCCAGAACTGTGAAACGATTCATGTCTTTTGTTTAAGCCACCCAGTTTGTGGTCCTTTGTTAGGCAGCCCTAGCAAATCAATACAGAAGGAAAACAGAAAATAGTAACTTGCAGATATAATAGCTCTGCTTCTCTGCTCCTGAGAGGATAGGAAGTGTTTCAACATGCCCCTCACTCCCTTTTTGCTTTTGCTATATTTACTTCCTCACTTTTCTTCCTGTTTTTTTTTTCCCAGCCCACACTACAAGATGGATTGCCAGAAGATAGAAGAAGCCATTTCAGTGTTTTGTTTTGTTTCTTTTTAAACTTCTCCTCAGCACAAGACCATCTCACTAGAGAACTGCATCTATAAATGTGCACATTCCCCGACACAACCAGAGTTGTCTCATCCTCAAGGTCTATTTTACAGTCAGGCCTTGGAGCAGGGTTCCAGAATTTCTTCAACTCCTGCTAACTTAGCAACTGTTTCTTGATGATTTCTGCTTTGGTGACAGGCACACTTGATGACTGTCCCATAGAGATACACAAGCATAAATTCTGTACTGGAAGGCTCCAGTCTGGAAAGTGTGAGTACTGCACAGAAAACACAGCAATGGAACAAAAACACCATGGTTCTGGTCTGTTGCCATGGCCTGTTCTCATGTGTGGATTATTTATATGGCAGGGCAGATGGAAACCCTGTTTTCAGAATGTGTGTGACTCTACTCCTGGTTTGCTGAGAGAATGCTTATCTAGTCCCAGCATGCAAGTGGGTTAAGATATTTTACTTAGATTTATTTATGCATTTACACATCCATACATGCAGTCAAAAATATTTATTGAACACCTGCGATGTGTGAGGCTCTATGTGCCAAAGATAGAGCAGTAAATAAAATAGAAAAATCCCCATCCTCATGAATTACACATTGACGGAGGAGGTGGGGACAACATCTAAAATAAATGAAAATATATAGATATTTGAAATAATGGCTATGAGAAGAAATACAAGTACCCCAATGAAGTATGCAATTTGTGATTTTAAACAAGGTGGTCAGAGAATACCTTACTGATTAGGTAATATTTTTACTTGCTATCCTTATGGTGCTATGGAAGTTGTAATGAACTTGGAATCTAGATTCGACTCTTGTTATGGATTGGATTATGACCTCCAAACCCCTAGAATTCATATTTTGTAGCCTTAACCCCCAGTACCATTAAGTGTGACTCTATTTGGAGACAAGGGCTTTAAAGAGATAATTAAGGTAAAATCAGGCCCTCAGGGTGGGGCCCTAATCCAATATGGTTGGTATCATATGGGAAGAATCACAAAAATAGTAAGAAGCTTCAGGGATGCAGGTGCCCAGAGAAAAGGCCATGTGAGGGCACTGCAGGAAGGTGGCCATCTGCAAGGCCAGGGGAAAGACCTCAGGAGAAACCAGGCCTGCCAACCCCTACATCTTGAACTTCCAGCCTCCACAACTAGGAGAAAAAAAAATATTGTTTAAGCAACCTAGTCTGTGGTATTTGTCATGGCAGCCCAACCTAAGACAACTCTGATATCTTCCCAGGTTTGTAATCTTGCAGGGAATTGACCTCAGTAGCCTCCTGTACCAGAGGGAAGCAAGACAGTCAAGGTCAAGAGCGAAGACTCTCTCAGATTCTCTTCCTTACATGACCTCCTCACAGGAAGGAAGAGTTCCTGTTCTTTCAGACTGCACCAGCCCCTCATTCCATCTCTCGGAACCCTTCATTTCTATAATCCGTGGCTTTAAATCTAAACATATCCAAAACTGAGCTCTTCCTCTTCACCCACCAATCCCGTTCCACCCACAGCCTTTCCCATCTCCACTGATTTCACCTCCAACCTTCCAGTTTCTTACACCAAAAACCTCACAGCCATCCTTGGCTTCATTCTTTCTGTCAAAACCCAAATCCAGTATGTCAGGAAATCCTGTTGGCCCTACCTTAAGGGCACATTCAGACCCCAGTGATATCTCACCATCTCTGCTGGTACCATGCTAGTCATGTCCCCAGCATCTCTGACCTGGGTTTCTTCAGGGGCCTCCCAGTAGATTGCCCTGCTAGCATCCGTACCTTTTTCTGGTCTACTTTAACAATAGCAGGGCAATCTTTTTAGCCTGCTTACCCATCACCATGCCAACAGTCTCCAGCTGAAGCCTTCCTTTTTTTCCACTATAAAATCTTCTCTCTCCTCTGCCCTCCTTTGAGTCTCTATCAAACACAAGTGATAGTGGTGGCCAACGCTCTCAGTGTAGCAAACTGACTAAACGGCCTTTGCTTGCTCTCATTTGGGTGGCCTTCATTTATTTCCACAGAAGTCATGTTTAAAACATTTGATAATGATACAGACTGGGTTTGTGGACAATAATGAATATTTTTTTAACTTTATCTTTGCTCCATAAAGTGCTTATTTTGAAGATTGGACTTTTCTGGATCGAAACAGAAAGAACATTAAGTGTAGATAACTAAGCAATTATTAGACTGGATGAAATCTTTTGGGCATCTCTTAGGTAGTTTTCTATCATACGATCATACTTAAAACCTCTCTGACATTCTCTAAAAATCTGAGCTGTGCTTAAGCATACTAACCATTTCAGCATTTCACTCTGCTGATCTTCTCTTTTTTTCTGTAACAATTTCTATTTTGTTGGTCCTCAAACTTATTTATGATTGTTCTCTCCTCAGCAGAAATCAAATCAGCGTATTCTGTTATAACCCCTTTGGATGCTTGAAACTCTGTTAAATTGGTCATTATTTTCTTAATTTTGGAAAATGTTTCTTTTTTATTAAATTTTTATTAAAATTTTATTAAATTTTATTAAATTCCAAATACAAATACAATTAATAAAAATAAAATTTTTATTAATTTCCTAATACAAAATTCCCATGAAATGTATTTTGGTATTCTCACCGCATGTGATTTTATCTACTTACCTACACAGAACAAACAAGTGTAAGTGTAATTGCAGGATGTCTCAGAGCCTAATATGCTAAAATACATAGTGAATTCTTGAGAAATGGAGATATTTACGTGATATCAAAGGATTCTTTGCTTGTGGAGCATCTTTATATTAATACTTCACATATTCTAGCTTTACATGTCGTCATGACTCTTGTAAACTTTTCCAGGCTCATTAAACAAGCCTTTTCACAGAACAGTATTTGAATAGTTGAAAGCAGAAATCTGCCCATTCTCATAAAATAGCAACACATTACAATAATCATGTATTAATCTGAGCATTTTTGGTCTTATATACAAATCAATAACTTTTATTTTTCAACCCTTTAAAAACATACCACATCTTGGTTGGGTGTCAAGGGGAAAGGTCTCAGTGCTCAAAATAGCTGCTGACATACTTCTCTATTTCATTTTCCTACTAAATAAGACCTGCTATGTTTAACACATTTTAATTAAGGCTGAGCCCCAGATGTCATTGTGCACAGAGAAGCTTAATATTATGGAACTCTAGTAAACCTTTGATCCAATCAATTTCAGCTACTCTAATCATATGGTTGGTTTTTGCTTATTTGAAATGCACATTGTGAATTTCTTAAGTTGCCTTTCTGCTTATTCTCTTATTTCATCTAGGTTCTCTTTATATTTTTATCTTTCTTCCTGGGTAATGGAATTGGAGGCAATATGCTCATGTTAAACAAACAGATATATTTTGTATACATTTTCAATTTAGGAAGACCAGAATGAGGTTGGTGATTTACTGTTAGGTAAAAATCCGATCTAGTTTATGGAAAATAATAATCTTCTTATCTTTGGATGGTATTGTATAATTTTCAAAGCACACTCACATGTATTAATCTGTTTGGATGTAATAATTGAGGTTAGAACCTCAGCCTCAGTGTCCAGGTAGACTTGGAGATTAAATCCAGAAACATAATTTACTATAGTCTGACTCTGGGGAAGTTACTTAAGTTTTCTTCACTTCAGCTTCTTTACTTGTAAAATCAAGCTAATAATTTGCTACCTAAATTGGTTGTTTTGAAGATTAAATAACATAATACAGAAAGTTTTTAGCTAAATATTCAGCTCATACTAAGTGCTCAGGTATTTTAGGTAGTAGTGGGGATGGGGATAGGGACTTAACCACTTTGCAGTAAAAAGCAAAAAAAAAAAAAAAAAACAAAAAAACCTCCATTTCAAAAGTAGAAGCGTTAATGACCAGATGGTCTCAGTGAGTTACTCAAGCCTGTAGAGCTAATTAATGAAACAATCAGCCTGGAACTTGACTTCATTAAGTTTAGTTTAAAGCTTCTTAAACATCAGTGGAGATAGTGGAATATTTGTCAAAAAAAAGAGTCTACTTTGACACTTTATATAATCCTCTCCCCCATAATACTGATGGACCCACATTTTCAAGGACTTTGACCAACAGCCTGAACAGTGAGTTGCTGCTAAGATATCATTTGATAGATATTCAAAGGTATTTGTGATGGTTCATTTTATGTGTCAACTTGACTAAGTGAAGGGATGCCCAGAGAGCTGGTAGGACATTATTTCAGGGAATTTCTATGAGGGTGCTTCTGGAAAAGATGGCCATTTGAATCAAAAGACTGAATAAAGAAGATCTGCACCTAACAATGTGGGTGAGCACCACCCAGTATACTGAGGGTCCAAACACAACACAAAATCAGAGAAGGAGCAAATTCTCTCTCTTTGTTGAGATGGTACATCCATCTTCTTCTGCCCTTGAACATTAGAGCTCCTGGTTCTTGAACCTTCAGACTCAGGGACTTAAACCAACACCCCACCCCTCCCATTTTCCTCATCTCCAGTTCTCAGGCTTTGACCTGGGAGTAGGATTTAAACCATTGGCTCCCTGGGTTCTCATCGTTTCAGAATTGGGCAGAATTATACCACTAGCCTTCCTGATTCTCCAGCTTACAGACAACATAATGGGGACTTCTTGGTTTCCATAATCATGTGAGACAATTCCCATAAAAACTCTCTTCTAAAATATATGTGTGTGTGTGTGTGTGTGTGTGTGTGTGTGTGTGTGTACTCACTGTGTGTTCTCAAAGTCTGTTTTCTATTCAGAAAGCTCCAGCTCCTTTTTTCTTTGGGAATCAAGGTCTCCCATGAAGATTACCATTAAAGTATATACCCATTCAGTAGCCAAGGAATGAAAAGATGTCATGTGACTGGATTGAACCAATCTCTATTTTCCTGAATCTTGAAAATGACCCAAATAATGAAATCTATTGGCCTGTATCCTTTCTGACCTTGGTGCTCTGTAGAGGTTTACCATTAGTTGCTGCTACATAGATGTTTGGGGGGGCTTTGTCCTTGTTCTTTCTGAAACCAGGTTCTTTCACTTTGCCTTTTATACTGGGTGCTATTCTTTATCTTTCTTTTCTTTTTTTTAAATTAGTTTTTTCAAAGTCAGTTTTTTGTACAAAGAACTCCAACTCATCATAGTAGTCAGCTATTGCCACAAAACTGCTGCAAAACAAACTACCCCAAAACTCACTGGCATATGGAAAGTATTCAATTCCCGTTTACAAATTTGCAATTCTGTTAAGGGTCACCTGATGTAGGGGCACTCAGCCTCAGGCTGTAACTTGGTTCCAGGGCAGTTCCATGTGTCTCTCATTCCCCCGGACCAGTCATATATTTTTGCCATTGCAAAAGAAACTCAGCAGGGCAAGCTTAATCATAAAAGCACATTTTAAACCTCTGCTCCCATCTTGCCTGCTAATATTTCATTGGCTAAAGCAAGCCAAATGGCCAAGTTCAAAGTCAAAGTGTGAAAAGCTCTCTCTACCCATGAAGATGGTAAAAATGAGACAGGAATAATACAGATGGTCACAGGAGAACAGAAAATTCCAGGCATCAGTTTCACATGATTAGCAAATGGTAACTGTTCAAACAGCTGCACAAGCAGCTGATAAGACCCTGAAAACCAGGATGTGGGCCAAGCTGGCTAAGACTGAGTGGACCAAACATGGCACTGACTTTGACCTAGGTTTTGCCTAGCATCTCATTCTGTACTTATTAACATACTCAATCACACATTCCCCAGCACCTTGAGAGTTCCAGGGACACCCACATTTGGTATAAAAATGGGTGGCACCACAGTTCTGAAAAACGTTTATCTTTTTCTAAGAATCTTCATAAATATTCCATCCCTTGGCTAAAGAAACCCATAGTACCTCAAGCTCCCAAATCCAATGGTGCAACTCACTCTCTTGAGTATGCATGCACTTCCCTTTCTTGAGTGTGTACTTTTCATTTTTCAATAAATCTCTGTACTTTCTCTATTTTTTTCTGACTCATCCTTAACTTCCTTCCTGTGAAGGTGTCAAGAACATGGGCACTGGCCAGAGACAGGGTCCCATGGGCATTTGGAGACCTCCCCTAGCCCACCGGTATCAGAAGCAGCACTGAATACTTTCTAAGTATCAACTGCAGATATACTAATTTGCATTTAAAAAGTAATTTCTTTACTCTGTAGGAAAAGAAGAATTTTTTCTTTAACTCCCATAGGTTCCTAGCTGGAATAAGCCCCCTGTAACAAAAGACAGATTGACAAGAGAAAAACAAACAGAAATGTATTCACATGTATATTTCATATATATGAAAGACATCCAGGGAATGAATAGATCTCAAAGAGATGGCTTTGAATTCTAGCTTATGTAGCATCTTCAACAAAGAAAACAGTAAATTTTTGTAGAAGTGACAAGACAAAGGAAAATAACTTTAAGTCTCTAGGGCAGCAACTTGTGAGAAGGCAAATACATGGCAGATAAAGATGGGTTAGTAAAGCTCATTAGTGTAGATTCCTCTGGTACCATCTCCAGGGTAACAGGGGTCTAAAGTTATCTTACTGGCTAACCATTGTTCTCCCTGGTAGGGGGTGGGAGGTGGGATACCTTTTGTCATTGTAAATCTGTGTCCTTTTAGGGAAATACAGAGAGGGCAGAGAGCTTTCCTGCATTTGCTGCTTCTTAATTGCCTTCAGCTCAATGATTCTTTATATTTGGGGGCAGCATATTCTGGTCTTCTATACCTCTAAGATTTCCTCTTAAAACAAATAGTATTGGAGAAGAAAAACATAAAGCCTTTCCATTACCAACCTACCTTAACTCGGGTTGTTCAGTTGGCTAGTATACAGTGTCCACAGATAGCTGAGAAGAATCTCTGAAATAAGACACAGACAGATCCATATTACCAAAGGAGATCAGGATTCAGGAAAAAAGGAAACCCAGGCTCATATCAGGGTATTTAAAAGCATGTGGAGATTCAGGTGAACAAGATTTGCAGCGGCTAACAGGAAAGGTAATTTTCACTGGATATATGTATCCCTTTCCCATCATAAGTGAGAGGGAAATCAAATAAAAGTATACTGATTTTTTAGGTTTGCAAGCTTTGGATCTTCAATTTAGGACTTACACAGAATGGTTCACATAGTATTATTTCCCTGTACTTTGCCATTGCTACACTGTAAATTTGTAGTCCATTGTTTTACAAAAACTAGCATACAGTCTTGTCTGTGGAAGAGCTGAGTAAATTGTTTTTGATTCTGACTCTAGGAGAACATATTCCTTTCAGCCTCTGCTTTTCCTCTACTGTGTTTTAGTTGAGGTCATCAGAGATGCCAGGCTAGATCATTTCATGAAATACATATAACTCACAAGGCTCTGAGGTCTAAGGAATCTCCCAAGGAGAGTTAATGATTGTGTTACTTGGGCTTTAAAGGAATGGAAGAAGTTGAGAGGCCATGCCCATATCTGAAGTCTAAACTTGTCTACAAATGTTAAAATGTGAACATGTGTGAGAGTTTCTATGAGTGTGAAAGCGGGAGAGTGGCTCGTGTATAATCCTGTTTAGATATTTGGAAGGATATAATTGGAATATAAAATAGCCACATTTGGACAGAGCACATTTTCACTCCCAAATGTGTCAACATCCTTTAACTACACTCTCATGCAAATTAGGTAGATACATGGCTTAAAAACCAACTGCTCTCAGAATAAAGGATATTTTCCCCAAGCCCATTTTAAACAAAATGAATGACATACATGCTCATAGAAATGATTGACATTACATAGCCTATGAAATTTTCCTTTTCAAAATCATGACATTTTATATCATAAAGAGGTAGTGATTATATTATGTACTCCCCAAACTTAAAAATTAAAAAAAAAAACACCAGTGGGGAAACAAAAATAATATACCCTACAAAGAATGCAATTAGGCAGAGCTAGATTAGAGAATTCACAGAGGATAAGTCACAGGGCTGATTATCTTAAATTTAATTTGCGCTTTTGGTATTTTTTACTCCTGCATTTTAGTGATTCCATAGAGATCAACTTGCAACAGATTCATTTTTCAATTGGTCTATTTAATTTTTTTTTTTTTGCATCAGGCATAATAAAATAGAACTACCCAGACCTATTATCAGGTTCCAGCAGCCTTGTCATTTCCAGCAAGGAAGTGATAATGTGGTACTTGACATCTCAATCTTCTCCTTTGCAGTAGGTGCAGATTGAATTTCTTTTAAATGGGTGCATCTGAAATTAAGTTTTATCAATACTGGAATTTGTTGAATATAAACCCAATCCTGGTAAATGGAATAAAACATCTCTGTGTGCTTTCTCTGCCTCTTGAAATACTGACATTTCAAGTAAAGTGCCAAGAAACTACAAATAATCAAAGAGGAGGTCTCATTTGTTCACAAAACAGCCAGGATTTACAAAAGGGGGCACCAGTTGTATGTTTAATTCCGTATATAAACAAATGAATACACTGTTCCCTCATCTACATGGGCTGACTCTGTCCCATGCTCATTGGTAGGCAGATGTTAGTTTCTTCCACATTTTTCTTAATACATTTGATAACATTAAAAAATCATGAATACTTGTTGCCCTTATGACAAGTTTAGCAGAGAAGATGGATTCTCCCAGATGAGACTCCACTTTCATGTAACTCCCTAAATTATCAGGAATTTGCATTTCTCCAAAGTTCAAGTTGTTTTCCTTTACCTTTTTTTTCTACATTATTCAATGTGGGCTTCATTGTTAAAAACAATTTAGCTCTGAATCACTACAAATTGCAGCATTGAATTAGGTGTATTTCTGTTTTACTGAATTATAAGTTTGGTAACTAACCTCTGTTATTCCAGCAAGCCCTTTTGAGTCTCTCTATCCCACCACCTCCAATACCACACATTTTTCCCTCTAATCACAGATGGTTATGCCCTAAGAAATAATCTAGTAACCTAACTTCTACAAAGTACTTTTCTTCTGAATTTTGGCTTGGAAAAGAGATTGAAATAATGATCTATTTGGGGAGAGGGAGGCTTGCAGTTTAATGAGCAAGATGGTAATTTTAGATGCTGGTAGCCAGTATATATTTTTTATTTTGAATATCAAAAATTGTAGAACTTTAAGGAAGTCTCAGGTAAAAAGAACAAGAAAATCCAGTTTGGATAGTCCTGTTTGTGATATATTTCTTACAATATCATATCTTATGTGGAAAAGAAATAAGACTTTCAATGGAAATTCAGAAGATTAATTCAACACCACCAATTCTTAAATCTGAAGGAAATAAACTGAATATTTTACTATGATCACCATTTTTGAGCCCAAATATAAACTACAAAGTTAATTTAGAAAATAAAGTTGACTCTTGTTACAGCTAGATATCACAGATAAGGCATTCCTCAGCATAAAGTAAGATCACTTTTTCTAATAACATGCTTATATTTTTTAAGTTCTGAACTATTTGTCTACCTATAATTTTTAAATGAAATTATAAGTATATTAAATGTAAATATATACGTATTTGAATCACATACATTATGTTTTAATTTTAAATTATTGTGATTATACTGTCACGTTTTCTAAAACAGGTTTATTCAATCTCTTCCTGCTGATCTTTGACACCAATGCCTTTGTCATCACTAGAGCTACTTTTTGAGTCTCTTGAAGCAGTCTTCTGAACTCTTTATTTCTCAAAGTTGTTCAAGACTTTTAAAACCTGAGTATGAGGCCATCTCTGGAAATTTTATCCCAAGGCTCAGTTATCCCAAGTACTCACTCATGTAACCTGAGGAAAATAGTTTATTTTATTCATCCTGCAGGTATAAAGTCTTGCTCTCCAATTACTGTGGCCTTTTAAGTGATCTTAAAAACCTTGTTTACAACAGGCATCCAATGCTTGCAATTGCGAGGTCACACCTGCAGGAAAAATTACTAAATCTGTGTTAAATGTCCCTTGTTAACAATTCCATCTCATGACCTCTGTGCGCATTTCCAACTAGCATCAATTGAGGTTATTTCTAGCTAAAGTAAATCTTCAGGTTTTTAAAATTTGTTTGATAAAATAAAGTCACTGGGAGATGTAGTAAGAATAATGCCTCCCTTAAGATGTCTATATCCTAATTCCCAAAACTGGGAATATATTACTCTCTATGGCAAAAAGGAATTAAGTTTACAGATAGAATTAAGGTTATTAATCAATCAGCTGACCTTAAAATATAAATATGATCCTGGATTACACAGGGAGGCCCAAAATTACCACAAAGGTCCTTAGAGTAGAAGAGTGAGGCTGAAGAATTAGTCAAAGAGAGGAAATATATAAGAAGAGGTTGGGGAGAGAGATCCAAGATGGCCGATTAACAACAGGTCAGTATTGTAGCTCCCAGTGAAAGCACAGAGAGCGAGTGGACGCCGCACTTTCAGACGAATTTTTGTTGCCCACAGACTGGGAGATTCCTGGCGGAGGAGCCACACAGGTCGCCAGCGTGACTTTTTTGGCCGGCGCAGCTATTTTGCCGACACCCTGGCACGGCGCTTCTCAGCGTGGAGCATACGGGAAGGGGTGTCCTTTGAGTCCGGCTCCGGCTGGTCCCATCCCCACAAGCAGAACAGCAATTGGAAGCGCTGAGGACTGAGAGTTTCACAGTAAGCACAGCTGAACCAGGAAGGTCCAGCTCTGCGGGGAAGGAGCGTCCGCCAAAGGAAAACTAAGAAACAGAAAAAACCTCATCACCGGGCGGAGAGATCCAAGATGTGTGATTAACAACAGCTCAAGATTGTAGCTCCCAGTGAAAGCACAGAGAGTGAGTGGATGCCGCAATTTCAGACGAATTTCTGTGGCCCACAAACTGGGAGATTCCCAGCGGAGGAGACACACGTGTCACCAGTGTGACTCTTTTTGCCGGCGCCCCGGCTTGGTGCAGCGCTTCTCAGTGTGGAGTATACGCGGCTAGGTACCCTTTGAGTCAGGCTCGGCTGGTCCCATCCCCACAAGGAGAACAGCAATTGGAAGCGCTGAGGATTGAGAGTTTCACAGTAAGCACAGCTGAACCTGGGAAGGCCAAGCTCTGTGGGGAAGGGGCGTCTGCCAAAGGAAAACTAAGAAACAGAAAAAACTTCATCACCAACAAGCCAGACGTTCACTCAGACCCAATCTGAAAGTCGGCAATTACAAAGACAGGTGGATAAATCCACAAAAATGGGAAGAAACCAGTGCAAAAAGGCTGAGAACACCCGAAATCAGAATGCCTCTCCTCCTACAGGGGATTGCAGCTCCTCATCAGCAAGAGAACAAAGCCTGACGGAGAATGAGTGTAATTAACTGACAGAATCAGGCTGCAGAAGGTGGATAATAAGAAACTTCTGTGAGCTAAAAGAACATGTACTAACCCAATGCAAAGAAACTAAGAACCTTGAAAGAAGATTTAACGAAATGCTAACGAGAATGGACAACTTAGAG